>VZUI01046964.1:0-54205 GCA_013401135.1 Cettia cetti
GGAAGTCTGCAACTATCTTGTATCCTTGAGATCTGTTTACCACATTTTGTTTTTCACTACAAGCACAGCTACATAAACATAAAGTTGACAAGCAAAGAGTTATTGATCTGGGATAGCTTATCTAAGATCCAGCTTCTGTTAACTTCAGACAAAGCTTATCTATCTACTTTAGCTAGTTCAGCAACTCTAATCTTAACTTTCTTAAAAGTTCTTAATTCTTCAAAATTAATGTCTCAATACCATATTTATAGCATAGGGAAAACGTAATCTGAAAATTTCCTATTATTCTCTCCATTCTTAGGCTAAAAATGTCTGGGTTTTTTAAGTAACAAAGATGAAGCCTGCACTGATATTTGTGAATGAACATTGAAAACAGCTAGCAGAGAAACTTCAAGAGGGGAAGAAGGAGGAAAATTGTGAAACCTTTTATTATTAGGTGTCTGTTATGGTGCTGCCAAGTCCATCTCTAATCCTTAGGTGCCAGATCCATGTTTCTTTTAAATACCTCCAGCGACGGTGACTCCAGCACTGCCCGGGGCAGCCTGTTCCAGTGCCTGACAACCCTTTCTGTGAAGTTTTCCCCAATATCCAAGCTAAACCTCCCTGGCACAGCCTGAGGCTGTTTCCCCTTGTCCTATGGATTGTCACCCGTGAGAAGCGGCAGACCCGCACTTGGCTGCAGCCTCCTCCCGGGCACTCGTGGAGCGCGACGAGCTCCCCCAGCCTCCCTTTCCCCAGACGAGGCACCCCCATCCGCCTCGGCGCTGTGCAAGCGTCCGCGGCTGTTCCTGCGAGCTCCCGGCGCTCTGCACGGTGTTCCTTTAACTCCAGTCCCACCCCACTCCCTTCCCGGGCCGCAGGCCGGGCCTCAGCCGGGGCGGTGCGCGCTCCGCGGCATGGCGGCTGCTGCGGCCCGGGGCGCGCTCCCTCTGCCCCGCCTGCTGCTCCTGCTGCTCCTGCTGCTCCTGCTGCTGCCGGCCGCCAGCGCCGAGCCCGAGCTGCGCTTCAGGCCGCCGGCCGAGGCCCCGGTACGGCTCTTCACCGAGCCCGAGCTGGCCAGATACGACGGGCACCAGGTAGGGCCGGGCCGGGCCCGCACAGCCCCTGCGCCGCCGCCTTCCCTGGCGCTCGGAGCCCTGGAGCCGCCGAGGAGCTGGGCTTTCTGTGCTGTGCTGCCGTGCTGCCCCGCGATCCCTCTCGCCCTGCCCTTCTGGGCAGCTCCTGCTTCTCGGGCTGCACTTTGTGGGAAGCTTGCAGGCAGCGTGTGCTCCAGGCTCTGCCCCCCAGTTCGGTAACTGGGGCCAGGTGCCCATTTTCCTCGCTCCCTGCCTGGCACGGTGCTCCTGCCGGAGAATTTCAGATTACCATGAGTTGGAGCCAAAGTTAATTTTCTCACAGTAATTCATTAAACCGTGTACTTAGACTTAAAAAACCAAAAACACCCCCCCCACAAAAAAAAAACAAAAAAAAAAAAAAAAAAAAAAAAAAAAAAAAAAAAAACAAACCACCACCAAAAAACCCCAACCAAACGAAACCCAACAAGATTATCAAAATAACAAGACACTTTTAACTTAGGAGCCTTTAGCTTCCTGTGATTCAGAAGCCTCAGCAGAACTCCAGACTCAAAACGATGAAGTCCTGTATTGATACACATCTGCTTCTCTTTTGAAACGCTGTCTGACCTTCTCAGGGTCTTCTCGAGATCCTTTGAAGAGACTAACCAGTGTCTGACTAAAATTACATCTTATGTATGAAACACAAAGCAGAAGCACTGGCTTATTAAGTACAACAGATGTCAGCAGATCAGATTTACATGTGTTTATGTATTTATCTTTGTTTCTTAATCAAATAATGCTGTTGGCCACACACCCTTTTATTTTGGGCAATATCCATCTGCATTAGGAATAGAGAGATGCAGTTTACAGTCTTCAAGCAGACTAGTGTGCAGACAAGAGGTGATTTGCAAAAGGGACATGTCTTCTATGGTTGTGCTGCTTAGATTAAAAACATTCTGTCATTGCTTATGGTTGAATCCTCAAAGAATATTAGGGGCAGTTTAAACCACAAGCAAGAAATGTCAAGAGAGGGAACGTGTATGGTGGTATAACAAGAGTAAACTTAACAACAAAGAGTTTGTTGTCCGCGAGCTTGTGAATTTCACAGCTAAAATTAACTGCTTTTTGCCTGTGCTTAAGTGCTGAGGATGTATTGACGGCTTTCCCTCCAGGAAGGACAGCCCATCTACCTGGCCGTGAAGGGAGTAGTGTTTGATGTCACCTCTGGAAAAGGTTAGTGTGCTTCTCCTCTGCTGTCTACTTTGCTTTCATGTTATTATTCAGTCACTTGTTTTTAAATATTCCCAGTGTATTGGAAGCCTGCCGTTCAATTGCAACAAAAAGATACACTTTTTCCTCCTCTAAAAAACTTGATTTTCCTCCTCTTGACAGCTCCTCTACTAAGGTTTTGTCTAGAACTTAGACTGGTCTGAGATCACAACATGTAGCCAGACAAGCCAGCTCTGTCCAGGTAGCTTGGGCACTGCTAATGGAAACTGGGAGACACTTCCCAGATCCCTGAGTCCTTGCCAGATGTGGGGTCAGGCCACGTGGAAGCTACAGCATTTTATTGCCCTGGGTACATGAACCGAGCAGATGTGGATGTACCCACGGTACAATATCAACGCTGCTGCAGCTGCTTCTTTTCCTTCTGGGCTGGTGTTCACACCCCTTGCTGTTTGTGCCTTCCCTGAGAACTACAAATGTTTTAATGTGAACTCCTGCTGCTTAATCCAGATTTCCTATAAAAAGTTTGAAGGGACCATGAGGGTCTTAGGCACTTGCCTTGATGCCATCATAAGTAAACTGATGGCTTGTTACTGTGTTTGTACTAACCTTTCCTGGGCATACACGTTGGGCTGGCTGATCTTCAAATCCTAAATTACACAAGGCTTGCAAATTCTGGAGTCTACAAACTTCTCAGGAGAATGTAAAGCACAACTCCCTAAATAATAGGTAAATTTTAAGAATGCAGTATAGGAGGTTCAACAGCTGTATAATCTGAAAAAGTAGGAAATCCAAAGTCAGTTCTGGAAAGAAGAGTCTTTGACTTGAGTTGTTGCTTTCAGTTCACTGACATTCAGCTCACAGGCTGGTAGAGGCTGAACACACCCTGTACATTGTCAGATCATCAGTGGATTTTATTTATTCATTTTTTAACCTGACAGAATTTTATGGAAAAGGAGCCCCATACAATGCTTTGGTTGGAAAAGACTCAACAAGAGGAGTTGCAAAGATGTCTCTGGATCCCGCAGATCTTACACATGACACAGTAAGAAAATGGGCCATCAGTTTAATTCCACTTTGCAAATTTTTATTTTTATGCAAGATGATGTGTGATGATTTTAAATTATTTGTATTTATATAAGTCAATTCACATATTTAAAATCAAAATGCATTAGTTCTCTTTAGATACATATAATATATTTACTGGTCATGAAAGGTGCTAACAGCCTTCAAGAGCAAAGTTTCACATTTGTGGAATCAATCCAACTTCTGTAAGCATGTAAAAGGGAAATCACCTGCTGTTTAAAAAGATGCTCACAAAGACAGTAAATCACTTTCTTTGTCAGTTGGTTAGGTGTATCCTGATGTGGTAGCAAATGCTAGCTCTGGTGGTGGGCTGTTGCTTGTTTGACCTGAATACCATAAAGTTTTGTCAAGACTGAATTTGAATGGAAACAATACAATTTCAGGCTGTACTATCAATTTTGTTCATCATGCTCTGCAGTGTAAACCCAAAAACTGACCCTAAGGTTTATAGTAATCATTTAAAAAATGCTTTTTTATTTTACTTTTATTTTTTTGAGACAGGACTTTCATTTCCCTATTTTCTTTAGACAGGACTCACAGAGGAGGAACTGAAGTCCCTGGATGACATCTTCAATAATGTTTATAAAGCCAAGTATCCAATTGTTGGCTATACTTCTCGTCGAATTCTGAATGAGGATGGCAGCCCCAATCTGGACTTTAAACCTGAAGACCAGCCACATTTCAGCATTAAAGATGAGTTTTGAGGAACATTTTTGTACCTAGAGAATGCCTGGGGAGAGGCACAGCAGAATATTAAATCAATTCCCTGTGTTGTGGAGTTCATTACTACAATTAGCTATCATGAGTCAGTTCTCTGCTCAGAAAATGTGTGTGTGTGTACACACATGGCATAGAGGAAACAAACAGATCTGTAGTGGTGCCATGCACCTGGGCTGTTTGCTGGGAATTACAGGAATTCTTTAACCTGCAAGTCCTTTCTGCCAGGATTTCTCTGTTAAGAAGTGTGTAATGTAAAATTACATTCCTTAGAAGAGAGAAGAAAGCTTTTAATAATTGAAATAGGACTTTTTGTAAATCCCAAGTTGTTTCCCGCTCCTTGGAAAAGTGCAAATGAATTATTTGGACAAACTAACATCAATTCTCTGTGCTTCATGTGAATGTAGGTATCACGAGTACAGACAGGTGCAACAGAGGCTTACATTTGAAAAGGCATTATGGGGTTTAATATTTGATGGGTTTGAGAATATTGGATATAAAGCCACTCAGACTCCTCAAATGCAGTTACTGTGGGGTATTTCTGCAAAGCCTACAGCTGTAAACTGAGAAAAATAAATCTTTTCTTTCCCCCATGAGGACTACTGTGACATTTTAAATAAGACTATTACGTTAGGTTTGGATAAATTACACTTTACTTTTTAAAAATAATTATCAAAAATGTCATCTATATTAGATTATGATGATTTCCTTCTACCTTCCTCCCATCTTTCTCTGACAAAAAGAGGAAATCATAGCCTACTGTTTGTCACATACTCTTACAGCACAAGTTTATTATAGCAGTTTAGTGTCCTGTGGATGTTGTTAGCATTTTTATATTAACAATTTCAGCTCTCATTTTTTATGTCTCTTAGTTTATCTTTGTTCTTACCCTGGCTTCATCACTGCTGTTTTAATCAAGTGTGCAGTGCCATGTTCCTGTTCCTCTTAACCTGATAAAAAACTGCAGATCCTGCAGGGTGGAAGCAGACCCCCTTTATGGCATTTCCCTGGCAGTCATTCAGCAACAAGAGGACTGTAAAAGCCTGAGCTGTAAAAATTGCTGCTCACCCCTGACTTTCACTAACTTAAGTAGAATGTGAATTGTCCCATATGTGGATTTATCTGTCACTGTCACCATTTTCATTGATACAGGAAAAGCTAAGCAGCTGCTCTCAATTCTGTATTAATAATACAGATATAAGAAAACTATGTTTCTGTATTGTTGTTCTGTTTCTTAAGCATTTTGGTAACTTTCTGTGAAGGGAAGACTTTACGAGATGACTCTCCACCTTCTAGTTTATAGGGGACAGCTGCCTGCCAGTTGAATAACTAGAAAAGCTGTTTCTATGTATTTCCCCATTCTTTCACAGTGTTACAGATTTTATTCTAGACTTGTTTTGTGTCTTCACTTGCAGGAGGGACTCCATGGCCCCCCCATGTTGGATGGTGCCCTGAAAAAATAAATCGACATCTAAGAAATTACTGTCAGATAATTATTTTTGTGTTACTGTTTATTATTTCTGCTGACCTTTTGGTTAGAGACCAAGAGCAGCTGGGAGTTTGCTCCTTGATGATACTTGTTGTCTTTGTGGGAGTGCATGTGGGTTTGGTGTTTATGGTGGTTGCTGGGTTTGGTGTTTATGGTGGTTGGGTGTTTGCCAACATTTCCCAAACAATTTTTCAGACCCTAATAGTTTTTTTGCCCTTCTCCTCCTTTCCTTGCATGCTTCCTGATGGGGCAGCTTCAGTAGCTGTGCTGCTGTGATTACTGTAGAAGTCCTTGTTTCACCTGGGATCACGATATCCAGCTGCATTTAAAAAAAAAAAACCCTTGCAGCTCAATTGCAGCTCATCACTGCTGAGTGTTGGTGTTCTCTCCCTGCTTTTCCTGTTCCCCCTCTGAAATCACCTTTGCTGATGTCAAAGCAGGTAACTCAGCTTCTGCTTGTACTAAATTTCAGGTTCTTTTCAGTGAGGAAGTGCAACAGGAAATGTGATATAAAACCCCCGCTTGTAATGCAAGATCCTCACAAATCCAACCTGCTCTCACCCTTGTCTGTGAGGGAGATGCTTTAATCCTTCTTTTCTGTTATTAAAGACAAGGTTATCACAACTGAGTGCACTTTAGAATGAAAAACATTTCCTTCTTGGTTTTGTTTTCATTCGGAAACCAAACGTTTCACATTTAATCACTTCCTAGGCTCTTTCACTTGGGCTTCACACTCAATAGAAGTGTTACAACAATAAGGCTCTAAGTGGACACACATCCTTAACACGTTTTTACTGACTGCTTTTTAAAAATGCACTCCCAGTACCATAATATTTCTTTCAGTGTTAATTCAACAACACTATTTTATGTCTAAGATTGTTTTCTTGCCAGAGGCCTGAAATTTATCTTGCTTAAAAGCAAACTCTCTGGCTGCTTTGTTCAGGCAGCTGCATTTCCCTGACGTCTGTATTATTCCAGTAAAACAGGTGCCCTCATGATCTATAAATTGCACTCAAAACAAGCAAGCTGTGCAAAGCCCTGTTGTAGCCCTCCTACTCCACACCTCCTTTGGAGAGTCTAGAATTTCTTTTTAATTTGCTTGCTGCCTCCAGATAACATTGCAAATGCCATTATTTTTGCTGTGTGCCTTCAACATGCATCTTGCTAACTTAGGTCTAAGGTTTTATTGAATTCCTGCACCAAGAATTGCCTTCCTTTAATATTTCATAAAAGCTTACTCTTCAGAATGTTAAGAATTATCAGATGGGTTCACTTACCTAGATGATGCATAATGTGAGATGGTGTTTCTCACCTGGCACTCTTTGCAATAGTCCCTCACTTTGACCTTAACACATTTGTGACAGGGTAAATTCTATCATCCCTACTTTAAGAAGGACTTCTCTTATTAACAACTGAAGTATTAGGACTGCAAGTGTAGGCAACAAAAATTCAGTAAAAGCTTTATGAAATGCAAATCAGAGTATTCTCTTTATTTTTAGCAGTTGTAGAGAGTGCAGTGAAGAGAAATCCTCCTAAGAATGTGTTATTAGTTATTGCATCCTAATCTAAATAAGACCACCTGCTGGAATGCAGGGGCTCTAAATCCTGCAGATTGAGCAGCTGAGATTTTCCCAAGAATTTAGGATAAGACATAAAGTTACTTCTTTTGTATCCATAATGTGTATATATATATTTTTGTAGCCCTTTGCCAAAACACGAGTCTTTCATTGACTTAAATCAGGGTTTGCATTAGTTTTCTTGTGCTGAAAAGGCCTTGTGATCCTTTGAAAACTGCAGCTTAGGCTACTAACTTTGTGGTCTGATGGTACCACTGGCTGTGAATTCATCACAACATCAGTGTAGGAGTCAATGTGGGGTCACAGTTCAGACTGCACTTGTCTGACCTGCCAGACTTCCATGTTTCAGTAAAAATTAAAGGAGGATGCTTACCTGTTTAAGGATGGTGCTTTGGAAGAGAAGAACCCTCAAAACAGTTTGGAAATCACCTCCTTTTATTGTTTCAAAACCACTATCAGGCAATACACTTAACAAATGATGGTTTGGAAAGATATTAAATTGCTGTAGTTTTCCCTTGTATGTCTCCCAAAAACCTAAAGAACAAGAAAAAATGGTTTAGATGACTTCCACATATGTATTATATCTCTTACAGATGAATATATTTATCCAAAATGGGCTCAAAGTATTTGCATTTGCTCAGGAGAAAATGGAAGAGATGTGGAAAGATCCACTCAGGAAGCCCAATGCTAATTTTTCAGCTAATCTGATTGAACTGAAAGGAAGAAAAAAATCTGACTACCTCTGTGAGTGGAAAAGCTGCCATTCAGAAGGATTCAGCTGCACATCAGGAAGATGTGCTAGGCAGCTCTGATTAGTATTTGCCTGTTTTCAGATGAACACTGGATATGTTGAAATCCCCGAACTGACGTGAGTGATGACAGCCCCACACTTTGTTACCCATCATCCACTTATTCCTTTGCCTAATGTTTTCCTGTCCATACAAGAAAAGATACACAAACCATGCAATTTATATGACAAATTTGTACTTATGAATATAAGTAATATTCATAAAAATGCACATGAATCTATAAGCTGAAAGCTGTTTACATTATATACAGAATGTCAATTTCAAACAAACTAGTACTTGTCTGTGAATGCTTTGAAACAAACCAAAACCCACTAAACTTTTAGATTTGTAGCACTTCACTCAGGGCTCTGCCTGTGAGTGCCAGTTCAAACAATTATAATGTACAACGTATCTGTCTGCCTTGGTAGAAAAATCAAAGCTGTATCACTGGTGACTTTTTCCCCTTCTATATTCAGTCAGAGTGTCAAAGACCTAGATGTATGAAAAGTGGACATCACTGCTAGAAGTACTCCTAATAGCATAGGCATGATTTTCACCTTGGGATGTCCAAAAAAACCCCTAACCCAGAAAACAGAATAGGTGGGAAATGAGAATTTATCTTAGTGTGCTACTGGGACAATTTATACTGGCAAGGTAGATCTGGCAGAGCAGGTCTGATAGCAGTGCTTCCTATATTTGCTTTTCTCAGATATGGCCAATGATAACAATGTAAACTTGTACCCTTACCCATTTGTCAGGCTTTACATAGCACCTTCTGGTTTAGCTTCTTTTCCTGTTTAGTAGAAGGTGTGAGTCCTGATTTACTTGTTTACAAAACTTACACTTAAATCTTGGCTCAGGTAATCTGTTGATGAGAAATCCAAACGAAGAGAAACAGAGATTAATGTTCTGTGAAAAATAGAGCTTGTGCACCTGGATGAACTGCAGAGCCACAGGAAGTACTCTTGAATAAACAATTTATTTCAATGTTTCCTGTAAGTTATTTGTAGCTGTTGCCATCAGAAATTTTGTACTGTTGATGAATGTTCAGCTTACCATGTTCTGCAGTACTTTTTGACATGACTCTTTATCATTCTGACATGAGATATTATCCTTCTGAGAAGTGAAAAGTTTAGAAGAAACTGGGTGCAGGCCATCTTGGAGATAAGCCAGCCAAGAGAAATCAAAATATGACCTAATTTTCCCTCTACTTAAAGAAACCTCTCTGAAAAAGGAAAAGAAATCACTGTCCTAGGGTCTGTATTTTGCCTTCCAGATTTTGCTGAAAGTTTTCCCATACTGTGCAAAGGCAGCAGAAAAAACCTTGAAGAAGACTTGAATCTAAACCCTTGCATTGTGAAGATTTTAATCCACATCTCGGCGTGTCTCCTGGGGCTTTAAAGATTATGGCAACTCAGACAGTGGTGTACAAAGAGTCAAACACATGAATTGAATCAAGCCAGGCCCAAGCTAGTAGGAATGTCTGAATGTAGAGCTGAAACTTAGAGCTTTCACCCTTCTTTTGTAGACAACAAAACCTTTGAAAGGAAAAAGAAAAAAAATCCTTAAAGGTAGCACTTGTTTCAGCCAATTTGGGCAGACAGAATTAGATGATGACTGAAAACTTCCTCGTGCCTTGTTCTGTGCTGCTTTGCAGGGATTCTAAAATAATTTGTGTTGGATACACAGAACTTAGTTACCAAGCAATTCACTGCCTGGAGGGTAACATTATAGATTAAACTGATAACTGGTTCAATATAGCCATGGCAGATCAAGAGTATCCTAGGAAGATTATTTGCCTTGTTGAGGACTGTGGCTCCATAGCTTCTATTTTATGCTTCAGGTAAAAGTCCAGGTAAACTCAAAATTATTCATTACATTTATCCCTTTATTAATTTTCAAGTTTAAGCAAGACTCCTAAAAAACTTTACTAACAAGAAAAAATATTGTTCCACAAAAAAAGCAAAGTGTTCATTCTAAACTGTGCAGCACACCTAAGTATACTTAAGGCAAAAGTGGTAATCAAAGGGCTTACATGTTTTAATTGAGATTACATTCTTAGTAACATGTCTTGGAAGTTCCTCAGGCATTTCAAGGATTTTTCCTTATTTATTTGCTCTGTACATTAAAGTAGATGGAAGACTTCTTAAGAATAGGGCAGTAGGACTTGCAAGGCATTTGTGAAGTATTTTCATGTTACACAAAGACAAATATACATGTGCACGTGAGATACACAACAGACAGATCCAGCAATTTAGACAAAGGCAACAGTCTTAGCCTTTTCAAACAAGTTGTATTCCATGTATTTCATAAACTGAACAGGTAACAAATAACACCCTGACACAACAAAAATGATAGGCAGAAATGAGCTTGTAGGAATATCTGAAAAACTCTCAGAATTAATGTATGTAAAAGACCATCCTATCAATTTTAGTGAACTTGAAAGGATTTTAAGAACATGAGCTTAGCAGGGATGCTTGGTATGTGCTGGGCCTCTGTGATTCTACACATTAAATATTGTTATTAAATATTTAAATAAAATAAATTCCTTCCCACTCCTCTGAGCAGTCTCTGAGTTTAGCATGTCTTGCAGCTGGAAGAAAACAGGCTGCTGAAAGTTTCATATGTGAAGCAACAGCGTATCAGTGGAATATGATGATGTGAAGCAGAGCAAAGGAAGGGGAGTGAAACTCTACTTACAAGAAGCAGCAGGAGATCATAAATAAATCACAGGAGAACACTCTTTCAGAAGAGGTGAGACTTACTGGTGCTCTCAGAGATAAGGTTGAACTTGAGAACAGAAAAGTGTGACATCCTCCTTGGATACAGTTCTGGGGAAATCAGCATGAATTAAACAGCTCATACTGCTGCCTCCTTGCTTGACAACCGCAGTCTCATTTTCCAAAAATATGATGCCTTTGGCTTTGATACCTTGCAGGTGCCTGGATTCATGGCAAACCACACTGCTGTTCAGTCCATAACTCATCAAAATTTCCTATTTTATCTTTAAGTGGTGCCCATTGCAGTTTAAGAAAGGAGGCTGGAGTTTAGCCAATGAAGAGGTGACCTGGGACACAAAAAGGAAGGTGCAGTTCTCAGCTTCACTACAGCTTTGCCATCCTTAATTATAGGTTTCCTAGCTGTTAAATAAGTTGGTGTTTCCCTTGATTTCCTTGTGACTTTTATCCCTGCTGTGACTTCCAGCCTCTTGAGGAGGGTAATGCTGGCTGGAATTTGGGCTGGTGGGATCCCAAGATGGCTATAGTATCAAGAATGCTACTTTATGGAACTCTACTTTCCTCATTCCAGAGAGGTATCACTTTGTGGTACTTCATCTTTCAGCTGAACTGAGTATGGTTTAGCCCATGTTGATCCAAGTAATATGTATTTATGGGTAGCTTTAATACATAAGAAAATAGTTACAAGCCATTATTCTACAATACTGTAGCTCATTTATTGCAAGGTCTGTCGGAGGCAGTGTGTGTAAATGCCTCATGGTGCTGTGAAAACATGAATATAAGCTAGTCTAAGTCTTTGAAATGTATCTGGTTTATGTTACCCTTAAAAAAACCCCTCCACTAGGCTGTTTGATTTAAGAACAACAGAAATGAATCAGGAGTTTTCCTGGTACTAGCTGAAAAATCATCTCACTGAATGTGTTTTCTTCACAGTTCTTCTGGCCACTTGTATTTTTCATTGTACACACTGCTGGTAGTCACATAATAATCACTGGAATATCTGCATTAATTATTTACATAAATACTTTTAACATTTTACTTCAAATATATATAAACATTCTGTTTTCAATGGAATTGAACTAAAAGTATACAGCTAGCACCACGTGACTTGAGAGGTCTCCATGAGCTACTGGAAAGCACTTCTTGATTTATAGGCAGAGTTTGGAAAGCCAAATGAATTCTGTAGAATGTTTACATAAAAGCATTACTCTCCATAACTTCATCTAACTGGACTGTCCTTTCATTTATATCTTTTTCCATCAACTCATTTAGACTGACTCATGGCACCTAAAAATAACTTAGATTTACTTTAGCTTTTTATACTCAGAATAACACCACATGCAGTTATCTGAGGAAACCTACTCTGTTACTTCAGTTCAATCCTTTTGGAGCATGAAAATCACTGAACCACATATTAAGTTGGTATAAATTTAAATAACCACGAAAGACAAGGAAGGTATGTGCAGGGATCTGATCGCCACTTAAAAATGTAACAAAGATTACAGTCTAGGCCCTGGAGAATGTCTCACCTTTAGATATCCTTTTAGAAACAGCATGACTGCAGTGCTGTTAATGGAATCATCCCAGATCTCTGTTGGTGTCACTTCAAATAAATCCAGGCTTCTTGAATTTTAATTCTTTTGCAATTTTTTCCCTGTAGAAGAAGGTACACGTAGCTTTACACCACGGGAGCCAAAGGAGGAACTCTGCGAATAGCAAGTTCTTACCCTGTCTGGGACAAATCACAAAACAGAAACAAACTCAAATGCAGTTCATTATTCTGTGCCCTGCAATGCAGTGGGTTTTTTGGTGTTTTTTTTTTTTTTTTTAAAGAGAAAAAACCAAACCAAAATAAAAAAGGGATTAAAGGAACTTCAAAGGGAAAAGTGGGACTATACCTGCACACCAGAGAGTTGGTATGAACTTTAACAGTAAGGCTTGTACACATTTGTTTACACATTTTCAGACAGTACAAAACTCAAAAAATATTATGAAGCACTTAATCGAAGGGGGAACAGCATAGATATAATCTACCTGTTATTTATCTACTTCAGAAAACAGATTTTTGCCTCAAGCTATAAATCATTAAGGCCTCTAACTTTCAAGCAGTGCATCACAAATTGGCTTTCCGGTTTATAAAAATCATCCTAATACGCCTCAGCACTGTTTTCTTTCAAGAAAGCCTACAGAGAGCCAGCTGTCTGAGCTGGTTGTGTTGCTATGTGAGATTTGTGCATAAGTGTCTCTCTGGGAGTTTTGTTTTGGTTCTGTCATTTAATATTCATGACAATCACCATTAAGCTGCCAGCTGAGCTGCCTTAGCATCCTGCCTCCAGACAAAGTCAAAAGTTTACTCTTAGCCCACACAGCTCCTGGAAGCTTGCACTTCCACATTACTGGCTATTTTGGCTTGCACTTCTTATATTTAAACTAACAGAAGAAATAAAAAAACCCACCCAGAACAAGCCAGAAGAACTACTAGGGAAAGATAAAGCAAGAGCAAGAGCGTGTTCAGTACTGCTAGTTAGTGTTGACATGGTTAAACAATTAATCTGATCATTCCAGGCAATACACCAGGGTTTTGGGAAAGCTGACAATTCAAATGTGTCCATTAATAATAAAATGTGATGGGGTAAAAGGGGAGGGGGAAATCCTTCCTTTTAAGCAGAATGGAATAAACTGCACCACCTCAAAATTACTCATAGGCCACTGCATATCTGTCAAAACAATATATAAATATTGGGAGTAGTAAATAATTTCAGTGTCACTAAGAAGAAATATATTCATGCTAAAAGCAAATTCTGTAATTACATTATTATTTTAATGTACATATTTTTGCATCAAGAATGTCAGAATAATCCAAGGATGATTAACACTCTAGACAATTCCATTACACACAGCAACTCGGAGAAGTCCAAGGTTTGCTAAATTTCAGCTTCCCCAAACAGGCAGAACAAAACAGACAGTAGGACTGTCACAGTAGTTTTGCCACAGTGGGGAAAAGCTCTTGGAAAATCAAGAACACAAAAGATTGACACAAGGAGGAGGGAGGAATCAGTGATAAAAAGAGAGTAAGAGGAGAGAAGGACCCTCACAATCAAGGGAGAGATAGTTAATAGAAATTTTGATGTTGACAACCATCAGAGAAGTCCAGAGCCAGCCACTGTGGGGCTGGTTCCTGCCTCACTATTTTAGACTTATGGGGAAAATAAAAAGAGGAAACACATACTTTGGAGTGAAGTGTTGGGAACTGAGCATTACTTTATAATGTACATAGTGATTAAAAGAAATGTATATTGGATTATATTTCTCCCTTTAAGTTCCTGGGATGGTTTTTGTTCAACTGCATCTGAACGGAGAGAAGGAGGGAGGGAGAGGCTTAATGCCTGAAGGAGGGAAAAATGTTTTTCCTTATTTTACTCTACACCCTGAAACACAGAATCAGGGATGGATTTGTTAAAAAGCAGCAGTTGAGGGAATTAAGAGCTCACTCTTCAATCAAGACTACAACATCATCTTTGCTAAGGAGGCATACATTTATTTTCTAGAGGGAGCCAATCCCCCAGGGGTGTTAATAGCAACAATGTATTTCCAGAGTTAACTTTCAAATATGAAAGTTTGTATAAAAGCTCCTACATAAAACTTCAGATAACAGACTTCTGTAACTTTCCACAACTTTATGAATGTTTCTTCCCCACCAACAAAGAATTTAGGAAACATGAGGAATGTGAAATACAAATATCTAACATGATGAACAGCTGTCTACACATAAAATGAAATTATCAAAACATGGAAGAGAATAGAAGAACAGAGCAAAGCCCTCTTCATTTGTAGCTACTGGGCATCCCAAGCGTGGATGCAATATTTTGAACTAAATCACAATTCACCTGCCCTTCCTAGGTGGAACCAGCTCAGCCCTGATAGGGAGAGCCCCAGCAGTTTTCACCAGACTCTTTCAGCATGCTCAGTCTTGCCTCAGCCTCCTGCTGCCTTCTGTAAAATCAACTCCGCTGCCTTTAGGCTGCTTTAAGGCTCTGGCAGCAGAAAGCCCATCGGGACTCAGAGCCTGTCATGAAATCCCAACAGGAAGACCCAATTTTCTAGCACGTCTTGTCATACTGCACGTCCTTTCCTAGGCATGATTCTGTGAGCTGTGTAATAATGATAAGGTTTTCCTGCACCTTTAAGGAGAGGAAAGAGCTCTTATTCCAAGTATGAGCATTATGAGGCATATTATCCTGTTTATGCTGAAAACAATGGGTTTATATTTTTTGTAAAAGTTATCAATGAAGTGCCTTAACATCAAGAGGGGGATAAAAAAGCAGCAAAAACAAAGGAGAAGCATCTCCTACTGCATACCAAATAGCAACTTAATACATGAAAAAAAAAAATATTTCTCAGACTTCTTTCTGGAAGCCACTTTTTGAAAGATATTCTCTTCTTCAAATCCAGCCATAACTATGGCTTTATGACAATGTGGCATAGCTGTTTCAATTTCAAAAAGCCAGTGTGTTCCCATTAGACTGCTTCTGATCTGCTGATAGCCACAAGCTACACTTAATATTGTTTATTTTCTGTAATTCGTGAGATCATGTTTTACCCTCAAGTACATTTCATATAAGTATTGCTCTACCCACTGTTGATTCAAAACAGCTAAAAGAAGTAGGAACAGGACAGCACAGTAATAGGCAACAGGCCTGGAGAGAAAGTTTAGAGAAAATTGCAGTTCAGAGAGGAGCTGTTTCTGTATGAGTAGAAATCACCTACAGGCAATTTTCCTTGTTTCTAGGAGCATATTGACTTTGATATTTATGAAACTCTTAAGCTGCTCCTTTGGAAACAATCATAGAAAATGTTCCTCCAGGTGGTTATGAAGCATTTCTTTTTTTCTCTAGAAAGCTTCTTTAAAAGTAATGAAAAAAAATTAAGAAATTTATTCTTGTAAATATACTATACACACACATATGTATATACCAGCTAAAAGAGCACTGACAGTTTGCTTCACATTTCAGTCCACAGAACTCCCTACTAAGAAACTTCATTAAATGCAATAGTAAATTTAATTTAAAAAGAGTGCTGTTTTCACTGTATTTTTCTTCCCCAAATGTTTTCCTAGATGGATGCTTTCATAACAGTACTTTTGTGTTTGTTTGCTTTGTTTCTATGCAACTTGAAATCATAAACCAATTTTCAACTAGTGTACATCAATAGAAATACAGAGCTCCAACTGAGCTGTGCTGCATTTCACTCTTTCAGAATCCAGTTTCCCCTCTTTTCTCTAGACCACAATAACCTCCTACATTATCAACTTTCATGTTTTCTATGCTGTTCAGAACCCTACATATTTTACATTATTTAGATTAAGTACCAAAAAGTACCTCTCTGATTATGAACGTAATTACATATCCATTTTTCTTCTATAATTCTAGACTTAAATGAACCCTTGCTTTTGGTTAAAAAAACTTTGGAACTTCCCAGCTTTGTACTTTACTGTATATCTGTGTACACTATCCCTTTCCCTTCATTTCTCCTTTTGAATATTAAGACATCCACACTGCTGAAAGTTTTGACAAATATTGTTGCAAGATACAGATGAGATAACTACTTATGAACCTGAAGCAATTGCTAAATCTAGCTAAAAGCTATAGAAACAATCCATATGTTTTGATGATGCTTATTCTTGATTTTGCAGTGGAAAAAACCAAACATCCCCCCAAAATTCAAAGTAAACATAATTTTCTAATTTCATGCTAATTTACATAATTAAATAGCTCCCCAGGGGTTTCACTGCCAGTCTAAGATAACAACCATGCAATCTGGCTCTTGCACAGAATAACTACTTCTGATTATTTTTATGTTTTTTACATAGTCAGGATTAGGCAAACATCTTTCTCAATACAAGCTGGAAAAGCTAAAACCCAGAAGGACTAAGGGCTGTTAAATATTCAGTACAGCAAAATGCAGATTTGTCTGCCTCAGACTTTAAGAACATGGCACTGAGTACCTCCCCTGCTTAATGCTTAGTTTAGACTCTAAAACAACACTTCTGATATTCCTTAAATTTCACTGTCTGAGATAAGAAAGACCAAAACTTCTTTTCCTGCCTGTTTTCCTGAACAGCCTCAGAGAATCCCAGCAGAAAATGGAGTGGAATGGAGCCAGTTTGTAGTCCTAGAGAAGAAAATGGGTTTCGAATATAACTGAAGATACAAACAAACAGGAATTTGCCTCCCAAGCACCAGCCACAAGACAAGCAAATTAAAAAAAAAAAAAAAAAAATCTGACCCATGTGGATGCAAACACAAAAGTGTGTGTATGTAGTTTTACCAAAATTGTGTGACCCAGTCAGAAATATTACAAATGTAGGTAAGAAAACAGCCCAAATCAGTGAAGCACTTTGGAATGAATTACCACAAAGAGAGGAAAAAAGGGAGAGAGGGTTTTCTGAGTGCAGCCCTGATAGAAGAGAGGCTTGGGCTACTGCCAAAAGAGCTGTTTCCTATTGTCCTTTTTCCTGCTACATTCAGGAAAACAGAACCCCAGTTTAATCCTACTTTGATTACAAAGAATGTACACAAAGATACATCACTTTTTATAAACATTTCTGACATAAATAAACTAGAGGAGCTCAAATATTGGCCAACCACTAAAGTCAAAAGTTATGTAACTCCTTTCATATATACTGAGAAAAAAATACACAGGGAAAAAAAGACAGCAAAACCCTGAAATATATCAGATTTTAGCATTCAGAATTTGTAATCTAAGTTGTTTTTTAACTTAAAGAATTAAGGATATAATAAGAATATAAGAAACATACTATTTCACAATATACAGATAAAACTTGCTGAAAATAGTGTGGAGAATTGAGGAATGGAAAAAAAATGGTCTAGTCATCACATTACCTTGAAACTTCGAGATCTCTATTGCATTCCAACCAAACCACAAATTCTCTAGCTAGATCACCGAAACACAAATTCCCTGCGCTCACCTTCAAGCGTCCTTCTGAGAGCACTGCCTGAGGCACCTCTCTGTTCTCCGCTGTGTTCCCCATCTCTGAGAGCTCTGTGCTGTGCAGCCCTACAGAACCCTTTGATTCTACACAAGCCAGACACCTTGAGGTTCTCAACCTCCAAAGGACTTCTGAACCGTTTTGCTGCATTTGTGTATTTTTGATGCCTCAAACAAACAAGAGCTGATAATGTTCCTACAGAAAGATTTCCACTGCCTTTCCAGTGCAGCAGCTGAGCAAGACGAAGACTTGGCCCTATACCCTTGATTCACACAGGTAACCAAAATTCTCTCCTAATGCCTACCTTTCAGAGCAGGATTTCATTGGAAATTCTGAATGTATGTCTCTCTCAATTCTGTTTCAGAACAGAGAAAGCAGAGAGTTGCAGACTCTTCCAGAAAAGGGAAATCTAGCTCTTGTTTATATTAAGTTGCTCCCAGCTTAACTCATCTGGGCCAGAAAACCCTGGCATGAAAAAAGAATATTTACCTGGTGCATTTCTTTTATCCAGCCTAACAGACTACTTGCTTACATATGGTAACTATTGAGAAAGGCATTACAAATTTTAACTTATTTTTTCAAATACTCTTCAGTTATTGGCAGCAGTACACTGGCACAGAGCACAACTGAGAAGAACAGGGCGGGAAAAAAAGTGCTCTTGTAATAGAGGAAAAATGCATTTCTCATCTGTTGATCTTGCTGATGCCTCAGAATCTCTCGTGTTGAGAGCTGTGTCACATCACCCCGGGCAGCTGGGCAGCAGCGAGCAGCTGGCCTCCCACACTGACCCATTTATCTTTCCCAGCTGCAGGCTCGTCGCTCGGCGAGGCCGGTCCTTGTCCGTGAAAGCTGAGCAAGAGAGACATCCAGCGGCTCCGCCGTTTAAATGCATTTTTAAACAACCAGAGACGAACTCAGCAACCTCCTTCGCTAGTCCATGACCCTGCGTGTATAAGAAGACATTTATGAGCCAACTACCAGACATACAGAAACAGATAAAAAAAAAAATCCAGTGGCTGAAGAACTACTTTAATCTCTGCTGTGCATTTTTCATGTCACCAACAGACTTCCTTACTGCATTCTCAAAGTCCCACGCAAGGTTCTCCCTTTTTCTCTGAGACTGAACGCCATTATTTTGTTTTTGCACTCTGCATGTGAGTTGGGATAGGTCTATTAACTTCCATGAAGCTATAATGTCAAACCAGGATCGCATTCCAGTGCTTTGCCACTCAGACATTTTTCACATCTACTATCTTCTATTCAAATATTTTCTTTAACCTTAACTCTATTTGTACTACTTATTTTTATCTGCACAGTAAATAGAGCTCCCAGTTAATACTGATAAAAATTCCAGAGAATCAGTTGTAAATCCTAGTATTAAGTGGTTTGATCTTCATGAAAGAGCAAGGAAAAAACAGATTATTAACTTTACGAGTAGAAATTAGTAGTATTTACGGTATTTGTCATTAAAAATTCAATGTCTTTCCTGCTATGTCTAAACTATTTCTTGTACAAAAAAAATTTAGCTTATTTGGAAACATAAATCACCACAAAAGGGCTTATAAATTCAAAAATCTGAAAACAAGAAGAAGAAGAAAAAAGGGAAACACAGGGTTCATATTTTTTTAGTAAATATTAGCAATATTAATTTAGAAGTAATTTATTTGGAAAAATGAACTTTGTCCCTGCTAAATGTTAAGTAATTATTTTTTAAAAGGCTTGGTCCTTACAAACTTGAAAGATCTATATGAAAAGAGCAGGAAACGGGTTAGGTCTTCCATATTTAGAGAAGAATTAAAGGCAGGCAGTTGCTGACTTTACTGACAACAATGCAGGGTGAGGAGTTAGAAATACAGTTAAGGGATGTGTTTAAAGTACTTTTAAAGAAAAGTGCATCAGTCAATGGGGTAAAACCAGATAATATGATGGAATGAGCCAAAATTATCAGGATATGATACTTATGAAAAACTGACATACCCAATACTTATTAGTAATTAATAACAGACAGGAACCAGGACTGGTGATCTCTTTCTGTCTCTTTTTCTCTCTTTAATTAATCTTTTCCCTCCTGTCTTCCTTTCACCTCATCCCTTTATCCCAAACCCACACCATGTGCTTATACAGTAGGCCAGGGACCAACACACCAATTTCCAAGTGTTCAATTCACTAATAAAAGTAGGATTCGTTTGTCTGAACAGATGCTGCCATTGCCTTCCCACCATTTCCTCCACAGCAAATCCATCCTGGATGCTTTTAATAGCATCACTTTGCAGCACTCTGAGCTCCAGCCCATTTAGCATAAATCTACCACCCCTCAAATTAGCTCTGATCAGTGCTAAATTTGCTGCCCAGTAGTTACACTCAAATGACCTAAAGTTGTCCATCTGCTGAGTCCTGAACAATGGCCTCTGAGAGACAAAACCAGAGACACCTCTTCATCCATCCTTACTCATGAAAATCTTCCCTAATTAAGTCTTCCTTAATTGCCTTACTCTGGAGATATAAAGTCCCTCAGATTACTGCTCCATTGCAGAAAAAAGTGACACTGGCTGAAGACAATACTCATTTCTTATGAACTTCTTTATTTCTATACTTACTCCTTTGGAGGAGTGCAGAAAAAGGCATGTGAATTTTCTTCTCTTAGAAGAGTTATGAATTATCAGGAGGGTACTTGGTAGAATTTTTACCTGTACATCACTACAGCTGGATGGATACCAGACCAGATATTATTATTACTTTCTAGTTATTGCAAAAGATTTTAAAAAAATTTAAAGGCTAAATCAACAATGGATTAATTAATGAATTATTTAATCAACTTAGGTCTAAACATATTGAGAAACGTATTCTAATATGCCTACATGAAAAATAAACATTTTTCTGTAGTTTTCTTCTGCTTTAAAGAAAGAATTTACTGAAAAACAACTTTAAATGGTGATCTATATTTGGCATGAGGTCACCCTGATTTTGTACAAGCATTTAAAAAATACAACTGCTGAGACAAGAGTCTCTGAAAGAACTTGGATCCCATTCTATTGGGAAATGTATTACTGGTTTTTACACCACATACTCTTTGCACTGAGGACCTTGTTTCAGTCAACCCCCAAACACTGTAATAAAAATAGCTGTAACTGTCACTTCATTCTCCATACAGAAAATTGTAGGAAAAAAGCTATATCCAAAGTTTTATCAACATTTTACAGTTGAAACAGAGCAATAAGTCAGATCTCTTGACCTAATGTTTTGTACTTCTCGAACAAATTTTTCTCCATTTGAGTTCAAGGAACAACAAAATGATGGCTGAGACTGCCAATTAGACCTTAAAACTAAACCTGAAACAGAATTATGCCAACAAAGTCCCAGTATCACTGTTCAAATCAGCTTTGTTACAAAGTTCCTCTGTTAAGAATTTATCATAGGATCATAAAAATTCACATCATAGTCCAAACCCCCTGTCACAGGCAGGGATGCCACCCACTATCCCAGGCTGTTCAAAGCCCCATCCAATCTGGCCATGAACACTTCAGGGAGGGAGCATCCACAGCTTCTCTGGGCAAGCTGTTCCATGCTTCACTGAAGAATTTCATCCTAATATCTAATCTAAGTCCTTCCTCTTTCGGTATAAAATTGTTCGTCCTTGCCCTACCACTATCTGCCCGAGTAAAAAGTTCCTCTCCCTGTTTTTTATAGGCTCCCTCTAAGCACCGGAGAGCACAATGAGGCTTCCCTGGAGCCTTCTCCAGGCTGAACAACCACGTTTCTCTCAGCCTGCCTGCACAGGAGAGGTGCTTCAGCCCTCTGAGCATCCTCGCGGTTCTCCTCTAGGCTTTCCTGCTAAATGTTTTTGCTCCTTTTAGGCAACCTTTCCGGAGCCAGAACAGCAGCGCTGCCCTTCAGGGCGTGAGGATCCCCGGGCAGTGCCCGGCAGCGCCGGGCGTGGGGAGAAGGCTGCAAGCAGAGCAGGGACCACGAGAAGGCGGCAGAACACAAGCTCCTGGAAACGCTTCCCTGCCGCCCGGGGAGACTCCTGCATGCCACCCAGTTCAGGAATCGGGCAGCCTCCACCTTCGGGCTTCCTGGAGCCAAGTGAGGAGCAGAAAAGCGCGGCACATTGCCGGTCTGCTGGGACATGGACGGGCGCATCCATATAAAGCACAGCCAGGATAACCTTGGGTGTGAGGGTGAGTTCCAGGCAGAGCAGGCTGGATGGCTTTGCTGCTTTGTCACCCTGGGGCTTACAGAGAAGTCTTAGGGGCTCTTAACACTGCTATGTGGCACAGATTCCAAAATGCTCTCTTCTGGTCCTCTTCTCAGGCAAAATGGTATCAACTTAGATGGGAAAATTACCTACCTGAAAACTGAACAAAATCTGGAGAAAGATTTCTCACAGTTGATCAGTTAACAGATCATACACAGAACTGAAGGGATCAATGAGTTTTTATACTAAAATTACTACACCGAACAGCAAGGGATAATTACTGTTCTTTATTTAGTATCATTAGCTTCTCATTGTGTCATAGGACACAACCCGCATCCCACCTTGGTTTCTGAATCACGTCACTGAAAGTGCAGGTCGCTCTTGATTTCTGACTCTGAGATGAGTCAGATCCCAGGTGAAGGGAGCTCCACAGCATCACAGGGGTTGAGCAGGTATCCATCTACATTGCATAAGGACAGCACCGTGTGCTTGGGCAGTAACAGCATGGGAAGAACTTGGGACTGGAAAAATAGAAGTGATATGGGTGAGTGTGGCCTCAGGTATGCAATGCAAGATGCCTGCAGACATACAGCAGGATTTGGTTCTCTCTCATTAACTTTATTTAATGGCACAATTAATCTATAGAGAAGAAAAACACAGAAGCATGGTATATAAACACACAAAAAAAAGCAACTCAAGCTGCTAAAAGGAATGGTCAATACACAGATTACTTGAGCAGTGGCCTGAAGCCAGGACAGATATTTAACTATTCCACACCCTGATGGAGAGCAGGCTGTGATTGCATTCCACTGCTACCATCACCTATATCTATTTTTCTGTGTAAGAAATGAGGAGATGCACACTTAGTTGTGAGAACTCTAAGTAGCAAGCACTGGATAAAGAGGAAAATCTTACTATGCTACATCTTGAAAAAGAAAGGCAAGGAACCTCCGTACCAGAGGGAACTAAAGTTGAGGGAAAGTAGTGGGATACCCAGGCAAGGATTACACAGGCTGTGCTTTGAGGGCTGATTTACAGCACAAAGAAAGGCAGATTTGAGACCAGTGCCTGGGAGGGACACACATTCATGCAGCACCACAGGCCACTTGCACCATCTCCTGTGGCAGCAGTTCCCCGGGCACAGTGGAGAAAAGGACATGAGATGACTGCACCAAAGATCAACCGTGTCACACAGAAAAATTCAGGTTGGTCAGGGTTTTTTTCTCTCTACCAGTGAATAAACTCACATCCATTCCACTCTAGCACAGTCTGCTCTTTCAGAATTTAGAAGCAAGGTGATTCCTGTTCAGTCTGTGACAGAAAAAAGGGATCTGAATGGGGATCCACAGGCACCCTGAGCTAGGTCTGTTCTGAGCCAAATAACCACATGTAACCCAGAAATTCCCAGAAGAGTTGGTTATATCCTCTTTCCTGATGCTCTGCAGCAAAACAAGGTGTATTTTTACTAACTTCTCAGTAACAGTGCAACTTTAACAACTTAGTCCCTCCAATTTACTCTCACCTTATACCACAACCTTACCTGTGCTAGGACAACTGCTGGTATAGGCACACATTGAACTGTATTGAGGAAAATTAACCTCTCCTACCCCCTCCTCCTTTCTACAAGAAAGGTTTTTAGAAAGAATTAATTAGCTTCCCAGTCTAGCTCACTGTGCAGTCACATCAGCTGTTCCACTGGCACAAGTGAATATGTAGGTGATGGTGGCAGCAGGCAGGAATGAGTGACGTGCAGATGACACTACTGTAAGAAAGAAGGGCTTGTGAAACCACATTCTCGTGGAGGCTGAGCCTGATCATTAATCACTGAGGAAACACATTTAACTTTGGCACCAGTCAAACTACTCAGCTCTCAACATTTTAACCTGAGCACCTTGCCAAAACTCAGGTGGTTCTTCCAGTTAGAAGACACTGGTATAGAATTTAACTCCAAAATAGTGCTGCTTTAATCAAGTTCACAAATAATAAATAGTTTTAACTGTTAGTTTTAACCACTGGTGTTAATTTTTAATTTCAAATCATTCCACCTTGCTCCCTGGGCTTTTCATTCGCAGTACAGCTGCAAATGTTGCTGGATCAGCCTTTGCCACAGTGGAGGAATGGGACGGAGCAGCCAGGGAAGGAGTGAGACTCTTCTGTAGTAGCTCTGCTGTTGAAAGCACAAGAACTTTCCTCAGTGCCAGACTCTTCTCAGAAGGTGTCTGACACTGTTTCCAGGCTGTGCTCCACACCAGTTTCAGCCTCTCAGCTGTGCCAGCTCCAGGTACTCAGTCCCCCTTGAGTATTTGCACTCCAGCTGAAGGGTGAGAAACCTCCCACACAGAGAAGGCAGAAACAACAACTGACTTTACTCTTTGTTTGTTTTTTTTTTCCCCTCCCAATTTATTCATCAGGTCTACTTTCCAGATAAAACTAACAAGCTCTTTTACAGGGTCAGATCTTTCCCAGCTGTGCAAGAATCAAACAAATGAGACAGCTGAACGTGCCCCCAGTGGGTAAAGCAAGATGCTGCTCTGAGAGCTCTTGCTCAGCTTTTCTTTACTCTTACCCAAGATAAGCTTCCTCCTCATTCTGTGGTTTTTCTGTTTAAGCTCCCAAACCCAGCTCCTTCTGCATACGTGCTTCCCCCCAACCCCCAAGATGACTTAATATTGCCCATTAGTACAAATAGTTTAAGTATTCAAGTAACCTCTGCTACTTTTTCCCAGAACTGATGACATGTCTAAATAACTTTTAAAACACAGTACCATTTCTTTAACATAAAATTACAAGAAATAAAGGGCATCAGTAAAACCTCCTGATTTCAGGAAAACACCTTGTTAGTTTAATAAGGGAATATTTAAGCACACACAAACACATCTCTTTAGCCCAGCTGCTTCTTCCTCTTGCATACAGTCACACATGAAACACCTTAACATGCTCATAGGAAAGGACATATTATACAAATAATTGTAAAAAAAAAAACCACCTTAGGGAGAATCAGCAGTTCTAGCTTTCCCCCTTGCATGTTGTACATTTTGATCTCAAAAAGATATAAGCTCCATGCCTATCAAGAGGAGATAAAACATTTATAATCCTATATTGCATAATGCCTGCACATTTGAAGGTAAGTAGTTACAGATATTTTACAGAGACATTCTCTCTCTCTGCAGTCTTGTCAGTTCATATTCAAATCGGGTTTTAAAGCCTTCAGTTAGCTGCAGAAAACAGTGGCTGCTAGAATGAACCAACACTCAATTCATGTGTTGTAAAGTAATTACAAAGATGTCCACTGGAAAACTTACAAAATTTGCTCAGTACCACAAAAATTAATCCTATATCACGTGAAGAGAAGAGGCTGAAAAATACATTTATTTAGATTTATTTCTGCTTTTAAACCCCCCTCCAAAAAAACAAACAAAAAAGACCCTACCAAAACGGCATTAGACAAATGAAGTTATACTGAACCCTCATGCCCCACAGTGCTTCTGCTTGCTCTGCTCAGTGTTTATTTTCATTTCTGAGTGCATCAGACTGGCATTCCACTTGTAGGTGTAGTAAGAGAAAACCAAACTCGAACTCCCTTTTTACAATGTACAACTTGCAAGCCTGGATGCCTACATAAAGCCAACTAAAGGTCAGAGCAGAGGAGCTGTAATTAAACTTGT
This sequence comes from Cettia cetti, assembly GCA_013401135.1. Taxonomy (NCBI): domain Eukaryota; kingdom Metazoa; phylum Chordata; class Aves; order Passeriformes; family Sylviidae; genus Cettia; species Cettia cetti. The sequence continues at coordinate 25,547 of VZUI01046964.1, forward strand.
CATTTAGAAGAAACTCAGGCCTCACTCCAGAAATGTATCAATGAAATTGCTTAGCTTTGAGTTGCTTGAGTCCTATACAGAAGGTCAGCAGTACTTTCCTAGATATGATCCTAAATGTGGACTGGGATTCCAAGTAGTTTACAGCAGATGCATCTACATTCCTAGCAGGACTGTTTCTCTCTTTACTTAGCTCCATGCAGCAGTGCCCAGCCATGGATTGTTAAATGCCCATGCTGCACCTGCAGCTGTATTAGGATGTTTTTAAGCTTTGTACTACATGATTCGTGAGAATTATAGTTGTTGATTCAAGTAAAAGGTAGTACCTCTAGCAGATGGGCCTTCACATTTCCATCAGTACTGATAAGATGGACTCTTGTCTGCTCTGGCTGAAATTACAGGGAATTCTCCAGTTCTAAAGTTTTGCCAGTCATGGCAAGAAGGTGTAGTAACAAAGGCCAAACACCTGAGCCAGCCTGATGTGCTTTTTCAGCCCTAAAGGTTATTTTTCCACGTGGGAATGAGGCTGCTGTCCCATCAGAGACACGGCACGCACGGGACCAGCATGTGGTGTAACCAAGTGTGTGTGGTGCCTGCTCAGGGGACAAGGCGTCACTTCCCAGAACTGCCTGCACAGCACCTTCCCACAAGCCAGAAATTGTCTGTGTTGGAGGGGGAAAAAAGAAAGAAAGACAAGATTCCCTGATTATCACATTATGTTCCTCATCCTGCCAAGTGACCCACCAGGCTGTGGCGAAGCACGTGAGGCTGCCTCGATCCCACTGCGTTGTATAATTTGGTGCTAACAGAAGTAGGCACGTTTGCCAAATGACTGAGCAGATGTGGCATTTAAAAATGTGTCAACTTTGACCCTGGACAATCTTAGAGAAAAAGCAAACAAAACTAACCCAGACTCTTCCATCATCCTGATTACAATCTTTGGTGATTATTTTCCTCCAAATTTTTGTCTGCAACGTGACTTTTCCCTCTCTGTTGTTGTCCGACCTCAGCTGTGAGAATTTTCCCTCTCCAGTGCCAGTGATGGGAAAGCAAGAGCAAAACTGTTGCTCTGGGTCACATGATCTGTCACAGAGACCCTGACCCCAACCCCAACCGGGGTTTTTTAGTCAGAATGTGGGGAGGCAGCACGTGTTTAAGCTACAGCCCTTGCATATGATCACAAAAGTCTGAAGTGAGCACATTCTCCATCTCATGACCAAAGCACTGGGCATGATTGTGCATCCTATGCATAGTAAATACCTGTTCATCTAACTTTTATCTCTAATATTTGTGGGGGGATGCAGCCTAAATTTGCACCGTGTGATTTAAATGAACTATGCAATTTCCTGTTCAAGTCCATCAAGTTATATTGCAACACCTCTGTTAAGGGATTTGCAGCCCTCCTCATCTCTAGTAATTTGGGTTTCCACAGAACAGATGGCAAACTAATAGAGGAATGCACAGTCACAAATGCATGGCGCATTCCCTGCCTTACACAGTGAATCAGTATATGATTCACCCACTTTCATAAAACAGTTGTGACCTTTCATCTGACTATTTCCTCATACAAAATACAGAGGAATACTAATAATATAAGGAAACCAGGAACCAACAAACTGGGGGAATAGTAATAGCCTGTCTCATGATTATTTTGCTATTGTGTTAATCCTTACTCCACGCTCTGCATTTCTCAAATGTTTCTGTCATCTCTTGCTACCCTTTGACTACTTAACCAGGTTGCTCTTTGTTATGAAAGAAGTGGAGGCAGAGAATACCTAAAGGTCTTGCAAAGGGATAAGTTTTTTGAAAAATATTATTATAAAAATAAACAGTATCATATGAATAATATATCAATCTGCAGATAATCTTGTTCTGTATTTTAAAAGTAACAACACATATATGTACAACTTTCCTTTCTGCCCCTCACAGTGTAAAGCTGATAACAAGCAACCCTGAGCACCAAGACTGAACTTTATCAACCAACACAACTTATACTGAGAATTAGAGAAGGCAAAGTTAACATGCTACAGAATTGCCCCACAGATGTTTTTGCCACCACGTGAAAAATCTCAGGCATAAAATTAAACACAATGAAAATCCTTTCAGGAAGCTACTGGCAACATCTCACTCTATTAGGCATTTAGAAATAATTCATTAAATATCAGAGAAAAAGCCCTACCTGGTATCTAGAAACATGAGGTGATACCCACCAAGAGGAAAATGTTTTTTAAATGTTATGCAAAGCTTTGGCAGAAGGATTAAAGTGGCACCATTCCCCAAATCCCCAAACTGGCAGAGTTGAGATAGAGGAGAAATGCCAGAGCCCTACTGGATTCTACCTGGACATCACACATGTGAAAGAAATACGTGGTAAAACTGAGAAGCAAAGGCTAAATGTATTTTCAAGGGACACCATCCTGTAAACAGTGGAAAAATTATGCATTTTCCTCACAGTGTGTAAGACTTTGTAACCTGGTGCTTTCCTGCTTTTTTTTTTTTTTTTTTCTTTTTTTCTTTTTTTTTTTCTTTTTAATTTCTGAATCAGATCAGTTATTTCTTAGTACCTTGCTCTGGTCAGGGATCAGTGTTCTAGGGACCACATAATTGGTACCCCATGCTCCAGAAGAGGTGGTTCCTTGGAATGCCATGGAGCTTGCTGGCTGCTACCAGGTTGTGCTGTGAATTCCTCTCTGGGAGAGAGAGTGGAGCCCACGGAGTGTTAGGAAACCTCCAGGGAGTGGCAGAAGTGTGGAAAAGGCTGAATATTTATCAGGTGAAGTCACCGCAGGGATGGTTTGTAGTGGCTAATGATCCAAATTTTCAAGGCAGTAGCTAGAATTCTGTCTTGCAGGCCTCTGAGGGGTCACTTGAGAACCACAGTGTGGCATCTTCCATTTTCCCATGGGCATGTGGTGGCAGTTTGCACCACCCAGCGCCAACACTTCCACACACAGTGGGTCAAAACAAGTCAGTCAAGGAACCAGTAATGGATATTGGATTTGTATTACAAAAAGTCTTACAAACACCATAAGGAATTGTGTCTCCTCATGCTTGGCACTGTAAGTTACAGTAAGTAACAAACATCCCAAACAACACACCACATCCACTGCTGACAAGATGCCACAGGAGGATGAAACACAGGAACAAGATGGGGATGGATAAGCACAAAAATAGCTTGAAGAAAAGCAGAAGTCCAGAACTTCCCCTTTTCCTAACAGTTGATTTGTACCTTCTGGCAGTGTGGCACAAACGCAGATGACTGGAAGCAACTGTACTCACCCTTAATGAGAAACTTGCCTTTGCCTCACTTGGGACTTTGTTTCCCCATTGCTTTATCAATAGCACAGTTCAAGCAGCTCTAATGTTCAAACACTGATGCAAATTCTGAAAGACAAGGAATGTTTGGGAGTTACTGGAATGCTGCAACAGGCAGGTAGAAGATGCAATGTGGTGAAATAGTCAGGCCTGCAGTAAAGTTTAACCACACTATCAAACACAGCTGTACCAGTCACGTGCTGGGGATTTCCCAGCTGCAGACTCCCAAAGCACAGGAGTTTCAAACAATTCAGTCACTGTGTAATCAGCAACCATGTGACAATTTCATTTTCTCTTTCAAAACATCCAAACTAGTCTGGATTCAGAAAGACTCTGTGGCTCAGCCACTGTGACTCTTAGTAATTTTTCTGCATTTATCATGTCAAGCATAACACTGCTACTATAGCAGGACTGTACTGATTTATCACAGAAAGTCCTTCTGTGATCTTCATTCAGGAAGGAAATAAGTGTCCTTATATTCTGACGTGACCCTAAAGATTTCCTTAGCAACATGATCTGGACAGATCACATCAAGACCACAGGTTAAGTGTGTGACACTCAGGCATCATTAAGTTTTTTGTCTCTATCACTGGAGAACACGAGATTAAGATGATCAGTTTAACAGAGTACAAAATAGATAAGAATTAGAAAAATAAAAGCCTGCATTTAAAAGCCTTTGTACATCCTAATTCTACTTGGTTATTGTTCCTCTCCTCCCTCAGTTAGAAACCAGACTGAAAGCCCATGACAGAAGAGGTAAAGTTCAATTTTGCTAACCATTATTTATGACTATTCTGGATAGGAAAACATACTGAAAAAAGTCATTCTTTACTACTATTTTCCTCTTAGTCTGTGCTAATTGGCAGGTTTAATCTGGAATATTCCTAAAATAATTATTACTAAAATGATGTTTAAGAGGTTTAATTGCAATGTATGTGTATTAAGGAACCAGCTTTTCCTGGGAGTACAGGAGATAGGAGAACCTACAGTGATGATTTTATTTCAGGAAGGAAAGAGGAAGTCACAGGGGAGAACTGTGCAAAGGGCCCTGTCCTGGGAAAGCAAATGATTTAAAATACTAAAGTAAGGAGGCATGCCCAAGCCACATTTCTGCTTTATCACCTCTGAACAGCTATTGTTTTAGAATGCTGACTGAATTTGAATTCTCACTGTAAAAAATGCAGTGTGCTCTACTCCTGGGAGCAGCCTTTAACATCACTTACAAACCAGCTGGATGCTATAGCTCCCTCTACACCCTTTATATCATCCCTTTTAATTTACAACACGCTATTCTAAAAGAAGAAAAAGATACACTGGTTTGGAACAAAATGCTGGCACATCCTCCAGATATGTGGAACTCTGAGACACAGAGGCAAAATGCACTAAACTAAAATGAGGGCATGCTGTATGAGTTTATAAGGAAAAAAATAATTAGTTTTGGCTTCTGTTGGTAGAATCACAGATTCTGCATTTATGGTATACTACTGTGAGAGACATGCTGGTGAAAATTTTGCACAGAGAACAATGTTGTGATGAAATCTCACTTTTGCAGCATCATTTCTGGAACAGATGACATTATCCTCAGAGTAAATATGATCATATGGATAACAGACAAACAAGTGCATGACTCAGGAAGACCTCTTTAACAGGGCTTTTATGAAAATTCATTCCCTGTGGTAACCTTACCTCTTAGAAAAACTCAAGAAATGGACAGTGCAAGTGTTTACCTCTGTTTGATTGGAGATAAGTTGGAGTAGGCAGGAAGATGTTGAAGTAGCAACACCTGAGGAAGTTGGCAAAAAAGCAAACCCAGTACCTGCTCAGTCTCTGACAAACTTGAACTAGCACGGCAGAGTGCTAAAATATGACCTTTTCAGTCTTTTACATACTGAGATTGGAAGAGGTAATGAACCAGAGATCATGAAATCACCACCAATGCAAGAGAATGATGCCATTATTATTAGTGAACACTGCACAACGATGCTGCAGTTGTCAGTAACCTGCAAGTTCACAGTCCTACCACAGTAATTAAAATTATGGTTGAAATGGAATTGAAAGTCAAAAGTGAGGGTTTTTTTAGAAGAAATCTTAGGATGATAATGAATTTGTAATTTCACAGTCAAGGGAAGGATAATTTTGCCTAAAAGTGCTGTTTTCTTTTACAATTCAAGTGCAAGCAGAAGTTCATAATAAAAAGCGCTATGTAATAATGAAGATAAACAGTAATAATCCCTATGAGTTAAAAGTTACAAAGGGAAAAATATCACTAAGTTAAAAACATCAGCAGGAAATCCACAGGGGGCATCACCAATGTAACACAAAGAACTAAAAATACCCTCAAAATTTCAAGACTACAATATCCTAGCATCTAGAGAAACCCTTTGCCAGATGGAAATGATAAAACTTTTAACAGTGGTGCAGAAGAAACAGACATATTTAGAAATATTTCTATTCCATATTTGGACAGCTGTTGTTATGTCACATGATGAAGTTGAACTATTTTCCAGTCCCCTGGTAACCAAGCAGGATGTTATACAACATGAATTAGAAATCAACATTTTAAAGTCAGCCAATTCATCTACTTCACACGTAAGAACTAAGACAGAGAAGACTTGAGAGCTAATCATGTTTATTTTACTAAATTAAGGCATTCCAGGGAAATCCCATTTGACTGAAAAAGTGCTAATGTTGTGCCAATAATAACAGAGGCCAGCAGGATGACTCAGATCTAATGGACAGTGAGTCTGACCTTCCTTCCAGGTAATAAAGCTGTTATAAATTTAATGAAGAATGGAAGTGATGGAATATAATTAATATCATCCCAGTGAACCCAGTTTTGTGGCAAACAGATCTTGTAAAACAAGTCTTTGCATTGTTTGATGAGACAAGTATTTGGATGATGAAAGTAATTGTATATTTGCAATATACCTGTGGAGAGCACTTGGCTTAATAGTGTATGACATTCTCATTATGAACACTGGCACAATACTATCAGTAAAATGTATTAAATTAACTGAAAACTGAAAGATCTAACAAAGTAATAATGAATGGAGACTTGCAACATAAACTTTAGGGCCTTCGTGAGAAGAAAATAAATATATGCATCCATGATAACAAGATTTGTCAGATCAATAGAACTGTGAAGATGAAAGATGAAGATATTAATGCAGAACAATTTGAACAATTAATTGTTAAACTAATCCAGGTCTAATTAAACATGTCTTAATACAGCAAACTGGAAGGGGACTAGAAATAAAAGCTCCACCACTAGCCAAGTCTTCTCCCTGGAAAACACATAGTCTGAAAAGTACCAAGAATTACAGGTGACAAACAGCTGACACTGTAGCAAAAAAATCCAAACAAAAAACAATCTTAATACATACCTTGCACATATAGACAAAAAGCAACACCAGCTTTTTCACTAGTGAAACGTGCTGTGAATCACCACACCAAGTTTCACAGTTTAGGAAGAAGGCTTTGAAAAGAGAATTTAAACATAAAAAGCAGCCAAAATTATTTGAAGAGGGAAATGTCTTACAGTGACATGTTTGAAGAAAAGACTCACTTGTTAACATTATTAACTAGCTTGACTTAATAGAACAGAAAATGCTAGTTCCTAATGGACACTTAGTGTGAACACAAAGTTCATGTAGAAACATGGCCTATTGAACAACAAGTTATTTATAGCTGAAATTACCATGGGAAATCTCAATGGCTGCTTCATTTCAAGGCCGGATACGGTTTTGAGTGTTGTAGGTCAGTGTGTATTTGCCTGCTTACTACTGCAGTTACGTAAAATATTCTCTACAGAGGTAACTGGGTAATAATGACCTATGACACAGTGAGCAAACTAACTGACCTAGTAGGTTCTCCCAGCCTTTTTTCCCCTCATGTGGACAACTGTAAATATGTTTTTCTCTCTTTGTCTGAGAATTGAGCTGACACCAACACACCACTTCACTGATTTTGAAATATTCTGCCACAATTCACTCAAGATTGTCAGATCCTCAGGCTTCTTTCAGAACAGGGTATTTCCTGGAAAGGTAAGGGTTTTGTTAAAAGGGTGCAGTTAGAGGGAAGTGGAAATCCTAAGCCTGATCCCATTGACATTAGTATGTGATTTGCCATCAATTTGCAGCAGCAAGATCTGGAGCATAGTGTTCATAACCCTATGGAAATGGTTCTAATTTGAGGGTTCTTAATTCCACACACAATTTCTTCAGGAGCGACTGCTGTGCATGTGCAGTCAGACCTTCTGCTTTTCCAGAAATAACCATGTCATAAGCTGCTGCTTCCTTGTTTTATGTATTTACAGATATCAACAGGCCTATATAAAGCCTCTCCACGATTTGTTCATGTACAGTAGTCTTCCTTTCGATGTATTTTTAGATCAGTTGCACTTAAACAACACTTCCTGAACCTACTGAACTTTGCTCTGGGATGATGATCAAGGAAATGCAAACACTGCTGTTTAAAGGACGACAGCCAACATTTTCCACAGCACTCATTGAAAGGGTAGGGTACTATGAAGGACAAAGAGTTTAGCATGACTCCAACGTGGTGCAGCACCCAATTCATGCTCACAAACTTTGCACCTGCCCCTTGGGCAGCCTCCTGAAAGAGACAGGTGTGAATTTATCAATCTGCAAGAAGCAGCAGCTTTTACTTGTACAAGACAATACATGATCTTTCAGTTTTCTAATAAAGAATGCCACTCTGAAGAACATATGAGCTTAAGCCTCTTTCCAAATAATTTTAGCAAAGGGAGAATTGTAATAAATAAGAAGACTCATCAAGGAAAAGCTGCATCTGTGTGCTCCTTTCCTTCTTTGCTACAATGTTTGAAAAAGCTGGATAACACCTGGAGAGGCAATTTTCCTATGGTCAGGTTGTTGTGTGCTTTCAAGCATATCACCTTAGAATCTCAGAAATGGCAAAACTACCCTTTTCTGAATTTTCCAATGTGGAAGATATAAACAGGCCCAACTTCTGGTTGTTTCAGCACAGGAAACCTTTCTATCAGATTCTGCCATTTCCCCCAGAGTAAGAGGTGTACAGCCATACCTGTAAGAATTTTCATGGTTTGTAAAGCTTGACTGCTAAAGCAGCAGGTTGAACAATAGTAAAAAAAAAAAAAAAAAAAATTGTGCCAATATCAGGAATTTTTTTTATTGGTTAAAGTACAATCTAAATCGGTGCCAGTTATAGTAATGAGCACTGTTGCATGAAGATTTCCCCTCACAGGGTGTAAAGTACACCAAGAAAAATTCATAGTGGTTTTGCAATTTTCAGTTCCCTTGTGTGCTGTGAACTCTCCTGTTCTGATTCTCTTCTGATCCCATGCAGCCAATTCATGTCTTACTGTGCAGAGCACTGGTGTAGGGAGAGGACCTGCTAGCATGTCCTAATCAATAATTTTTTATGAGCAAATGCTGTTTTAAAGTACAGATTAGTCACACAACAAACAAACAGAATATTGATGAGAAAAGCACTTGGGACAACTGCAGTTTGCATTTATTATACCTGAGATGAGAATCCACTGTGCAATAGAATTTACACATGCACCTGTTGCTACATATCAGTGAGAAAAAAATGCTGCAGTTTCATCATATACCAGTAAATAAAATATTTAAAGTGTTGAAAAAAACATGACAATGGTAATTTGTGTGCTTTCTAAGTGGAAATTGTTGAGATATTGCTATGGATCGAGTGGGAGCTTTAGAAAAGCCCTGCCTAAGGTTCAGATTTTTGGCAGCAGCTTTACAGATCCAGAATGCCCATGTAGACAACAGAGAAAGCCAAATCCCACACATCAGTGCAAGACATAATCAAGTTATGTCTGCTTTGTAGGAACAAGACATCCTTTTAGAACTGACTGTTTTGCAGCTCTTGTCCTGCTGGCAGAAGTAGAGATACATGCAGGTGGAACATTCTGCAGCTGGAAGTCCAAGGACACCGAGAATGGAGACAAGACACAAATGGGCTTTGAGATGGAGAGTGGTACACAATGTGAAATGAGACAGAAAATGATTGACACAGAGACAGCAGGACAGGGGCAATAAACAGTACAAGAGAAGACATGGGAGCCTGAAAAGGGTAGAAGCATATGACTACATCACATGTAACTAAAATCAGGAAGAGCTGACTCAAACTGGCAAAAAGTGAAAGATATACATAGAGGTAAAAGCATGGTGATGCACAGGTTGTGTGTTGGGGCAGATTTAACAAGAATCTGAAGCTAAGAAAGTTAAGGCTTATAGTCTGAATTTGGAAGGTGAAATGCTGCTACAGACAACTCTTTTTCAGCTGTTAAATCTGTGCTAGGTGAATTTCACTCCCTTACAACTGAAATGAATGCCTACTGTGAATGTCTGAAGCCACCACAAATTGTCTTTCAGGATCCTGCAGAGCCCTGTCTCACACGTGGTCTGGATCTTGAAAGAAATAATTTGAAGAGGCTTGTGTCCTGTGAAACTCCAGCAACTAACAGGAAAAAAAAAAACAAACAAAAAAAACCCCAAAAAACCCCAACAAAACCTCTGGGAGTTTCTGCAGGAAAAATGGCCATTTTCTATTCTGACTGCCCCTTCAGAACTTTTGCAAATGGATAGGGCAGTTTTTCTAGTTACTCACAAGGAACAGGTCCAATCCCATGTCAGCCTGCTGGACACCAGTAACACGGTTTCCATGAGCTGGGATCACAGAATCAAGCCTACACAGAATCAAGCCTAACTATCCACAAACCTAAAACCATTTGCTGGCCTCCAGACTAACATTTGATGTTCTCTCCTGACTCAGGCTACCTTTCAGCCCTGGATCCCACTGAATCTCAATCCACCCCTCTGTGCTGTTGAGCCTTCCCTCTCTCGTCACAGTGCCATGCTTTAAGAAAAATGAAGAATGCAGTCTCTGTGGCAGCACTGAGTGAACACCACTTGTAAGGAAAATATCCCAAATCTCATTAAAAAGAGATAAAGCCATCTGGATCCTAAGACAGTCAGTTTGAAAAAAAACCCCACAAAACTATTCTGAAACCAATTTACGAAGAGAAAGAGATAGGAAAACAACTTTGCTGCCAACAAATGTTGCAGTCCTTGTCATCTATTACCACATGAACAAAGCACTCAATGACTGACTCCAGTACCATTGCCAATTATTATGACAACATACAGTATAACCATATTATGTTTACAATATAATACATGTGAGTCTTCGATAGAGCCTGGCAGGACTTCAGTCACTGCCTCTGTTATGCTTTAAAAATCAATTTTTTAAACTGAGTTTGCTGTATAACATGTTCCCTAATTACATAGTTTACTGTATAGAGAACAAGAAAGGATATTGAAAGTGATTTCAGGCAAACCTCTGAACATTTAGTGAGATAAACCCTTTTTATTCATACACATTGCACCACTAACAGCCAACATAATGCCTTTATTCTATAAACATGCCCCATCTCATTCCCATTGACATCAGAGACAAGTTTTCCAAAAGTTTCAGCTGCAACTGAAACTCAAGAACAAAATGATCAGGGCCTAGTTTTAAGGGGGCTCATTCTTCACCTTTTATGCTACAATTGCAAAGGTAAACAGGATCATTTAAACATCTGCTCCATTTGTGAATGACATCAGAAAAAGTTTGCCAATGGTTTGATTTATATTTCCCAAATCACATGCCAAATAGAAGCAGGAGGTTGCCTTGGAAAATGTGAAGTAAGATGTGCTCAGACTCAAATATCCAGTTACTAAAAAGCCCCACTGTCAGTCCACAGCCAATAACTGGGTCAAATTCTTGGGTGGGCAACATATTTTACATATGTAAATCAGGACACAGGGGCAAAGAGACTTAAAATAATCTCTGCATGCTAGCTTAAGTACATCAGGCCTAAGCAACAACACACCAACACAATTATAATGACTCTCAGGCAAGCCTGAGCTCAGAATTAACATGGTTCACCCACCAAGCTTTGGAGCAGGTTGTCCAAAGAGGTTGCATATGCTTCAGCCTTGGCAGTACTCCAGATCTGACTAGATAAAGCTCAGAGTGGATATCGATGCCCTAACCCAAACTTCAGTTACTAATGCTGGCTTGTTCTGCTACTGAAAGGTGTTTAAAAACAAATGCCAGCCCTGGCAGCTCCAAATCACAGCCCTGGTTACACAGTGGGCAGGCTGGAAGCAAGTAACAATTGCAGAGATGCTTTCTTAAATGTGATGCTTGGCTTGGAAATCCTTGTGCTGGCACAGTGGATGGAGTGAAGCTGTTTTGCAAATATACCTGAAGAACATCTAGAGCCTCTCAAAGACTTCCCTGGTTACTTAGGGCAATCCATTTTTATGTTTCAGTATTATTTACAAAATCTAAGATCTATGCATATACTTAACAGGAAAATTCAGAATATATACACTTGCATTTCTACACTCTAGTTAAAGAGAAAGCCATTCAAACAATTCCAATATCAGGCTAGAGAGAAACTGTAAGGGTAATTTCTCAAGTAGCTGCCTTGAGACATATTTAATATTTTCCCTTGTGACCTTGGCAGAGAAACTAGGTTTGTGATAAGCTGTTAGTACAAAGAAAGACTGTATTCCACACCAAGGGGGAGCAGAGAACTCTGCAATAACAGAGAGAAATTAGATAAAGTGCATGGTCATCCATATAAGACTAAGAATTGCTGTGACAAGCTGGAAATTACAAATGAGGAGAAAGAAGAGAGCGTATTTAGTGCATCAGAGGATGACTGTGAGCAATCACTGTGATGTGGCACAAAGAACTGTAGGATATTCTGGGTGAGATGTTGCCAGGAGAGGCAGTGTCAGGATACAAAGTGCTAATCAGAATGAAACATAATGCAAAATTTTGCCACTCATATTCAAGAAAAATACAGTACTAATAGGGCAGTTACAGAGAAGTTTGACACAGTAATAAAAATAAGATAAACACTAAGGATATAGGTAAATTTATTCTTCTGAAAGAAAATCTGATCTAACTATTAACAAGCTGACAAAATTCAATACTTTGAATATGTCTTTTACAACATCCTTTATGTGGAAATGATTACAATTTAAAATGAACAGCCTTGTGTTCTACTTTATTTCTCTAGACATCAGTTTTGGCATATTTTTCTTCTGGATATTGTTTTTTTCCATCTTCTGTTCCAGGACTATGGATAGCAACAAGTTTGAAATTAATTTCAATATGAATCCTCACAAAGACAGATAAACTTACATTTTTCTCTAAGACTGACAGGTATTTTTAGAAAAAAATATTAGTTACCAAAGAGAAACAGAAATGACAGGTTTTTTTCCCTGAGGTTTGTGTACCTATGAATTTGTATGGCTGGAGCCAGGAATACTATTGTCATTCTACAGGCAAAACCACTCAAAAAACCCCAAATGCAACAATTTCACCCACTAACATCATAGGCTGTTTTCAAAACTGTCACTATATGTACACTGATTGTTAAAATCAGACAATGTTAAGCATTACACAGCACTTTGTCTGTTCAATTAATTCTCATTAGTCCTACTCCTGGCAGGTAGTTTAGAGACCTGCCTAAGGCCACAAAAGTAAATCAGCTGGGATAAAAACATAGCAATGTCCACCTCTCAGGTTGTTCACCATTAGACCATGCTCCTCTTGTAAGAAGGGATCCTGGCAAACTCCAGGGTTTATGGGAAAGAGGCTCTTTTAAAACATTTAAAGCTTTAAAGCACTTACTGGAATAGAAAAAAGGAAATGGAAATAGAAAAGATGAGAAATCCAAGTTAATCCAAGAAACGCGATAGCAATTGATCACACTGCAGTCTGGAAAGAAAATGCAATCAATAGGAGGGGAAGAAATCAAATAAAACAGATACAGCTCCAGTGACTGAGGCACAGATGCTCAGATAGCAGCCAGGGGTGACTAATTTGTCCTCACCCCTGCTGTATGATGAAAACTAGAAAGCTGAACATTAAGAAATGTCACCTAATGTCAATGTATATATTTCTTACAATTGTGTAAGAGTGGCAAAATGCAAGTCTGAAATTGCTATTAGAATTGCTGTTCAGGTCTTAGGAAGTGCCTTACTCACCAAACACTGCTTAGTCACTGCAAGGGAGAGTTTCCGTGCATCTGTGCTCCTGGGAAATGATGCTAGCATGAAAATTCTATTTATATTTAATGTATTTTCCAGTACTGATATTTTGATGACAAATTGATATTTTTGGTGATAATCTTAAATTTGTTCCAGGTATTAGGAATGTAACATTGTTAATGATAATAATGGTAACATTTACAAAGCTTATGATACTAATCTAGAATGAAAGTACCACACAGGCTATTTTCATCTAGGAAATAAATTATCATTATTTTTTAGAATATTGTTTAGTACCTAAGAAGTAACTGAAGCCAGGTAAGTATGATTCTATTCATAACTAGAGGACAGCAATTCTACTTTGCTATGAATATCAGAATATTACATTAGAGAATTTGAGCTTGAGTTTGGGGATTTTTTAGGGTTTGTTTTGTTTGTTTTTTTTTAAAGACAGGTAGGCAGTTCCCATTCTGCATCTTGGAACACTGAGGTATCATAATCAAGAGCTCAAAAGTCAAGCTCCCTTATTTGTATTTTACAGTATCTTACTCCATGTGTAGCTGCAGTAACTTACTGCCAGCATTTTCACAGCACATTATTACTTAGACAAAAGCAAGAATGCAAAGTCTACTTCAAAGGGCATGAGAAGTTCAGAAAAAAGAATCTTGAAAATATTTTTGAATCTTGAAATGCTGAAAAACTTTTTGAGTTTCCTCATTCTGCCTTCTAATTCTAAGATTCCTCAGCCTCTCATAGGATTATCTTTGAGGGAATTACTTGAAGACAGACACTCCTCTGTGTCCTAAACTTGCCTTCTGCAATTAATACAGCTGGTGTAATTTTTTAAAAAAATACACATTAGGTTACATCTGCAACTTATCTGGCCCTGAAGAAGAATGATACTCCAAATTTTTTCCTTTTCTCCTCAGATGGGTCAATGTGACAGAGAAGGGACTTGACCCCCTGCCTTTCATAGGCAAGTGAGTCACACTAAGGGTTAAGAACACACACATAAATGTACATTTGATCTTTAAACACCAAGGTCAAATCAAAATCTTTTCTCTTTCAGATACTATTAGCTCTGAGAATAGGAGACATTTTTCTTTCCAATTTATGTTCCACTGAGTTTTAATTCTAATTTATTTTTAATATACAGAAATCTCTTCTTGAGTTCCACTTTTTAATAAAAAACTTTCTTAACATCTCCCCCCCGAATTTAACCTCTCCTTTCTTCCCAAGGTTTAGATGATGTTCTAAAAAGAATGCTGTTTCTTTAAAGCTGACACAGTGAGAAGGAGCAGGCTGTCTTAGATTGCAGGCCATTTCATTTCTCATAAGCATGCTGTCATTAGCTACCCTTAGGAAAATGAACTGTATTGATTGGTTCAAATCAAACCTGTGACCTGGTGGCAGTATTAGATGTTTGTTACAGAGCATCATCTCATCATTAATCTTTCATTAGGCAGCATGATCCGAGAAGCAGCAGCAGTCACACCACGCTTACTCTCTCGAGTGATGCCACCACAGAGCTCTCCCTTATTGGATCACAGCAATTACTGGCCTTACAACGCAGATCCTGAAAGCCTTATCAAATTTCCTCCCAGGGATGGCAAGCTTACAAATAATCATGTGCTGTTTCTTGGGTGAGGACATCACAAAATTACACCAGAACGCAGTAAACCCAAGTCATTTGCAATTAAACATATGACCCTCATTTCTCAGATGATACATCTTCATTTACAGCACATCAAGTCTTTTACAGAAATCCCAAATACATCTAATTAAGGTGTCTTAAAAAGTTCCAATCAAAGAATAGGTAGGTAAGTGCCAAATCACATTTCTGCCTGGGAGAAATGAAGCAGAATCTCTGGTATCTGGATTGCTGGCATCTCAGTGCTGTGATTTAAAGAGCTGGGAAACAACTGCAGGCAAATAGCAAGAGAAAGATGTGTCTGTTCCCAAGGACCAGCACTGCTGGAACAGAGCCCAAGAAGGAGATATCAGTTCTTATTTTCAGTTCAACAGCACATCATAACAAGGTTGGGAAGGGTGAAAGTTGGAAATTGTGCACCTCTAACAATACATTCAAATATTGAAAAGATTAAATTTTTTACTGCCTCTGAGTGAAGATCCTTTACATACTGCAACTGGCCTGTAAGTCCACAGATCTTGTACTTCCTCAGATTTACAAGTATAAGGGTTGTGTGTCTAAGCTATTTTCTGCAGCCATATAAAAGCAGCATTAAAATCTGAACTCAAGACCCATTAACCTCAGCAACCATTAAAATAAAAAGGCCAAGCAAAGGGCAAAATAACTCCCTATTTCAAGAGAACTTAAAAACACATACTGCAGGAAGGTTCTTACTCATGCAGTTTAAAAATTATTCTGGCTACATCACATTGATTTGATCAGGGATATGGAAAAGTGACATAATGCAACCACCTCACTATTGCCCCAGGCAGGGTGGTGAACCCCTCCTTGTCCCACAGATGTTACACCTCCCACAAACATCACCCATGGCCGCTCCCTAAGCAAGCCCAAGAGCTGTCCACCATCAGTATGGCCGTGAAAGGCCTGGCAGCCTACACAGAGTATCAAAATCAAGATTAACATATTTTCCCACATGAAAAAGACACATCCAAGGTGGGTAGATTCAGGTAAAATACAGGACGGGTAGGTGTGGCCATTGATCTAAGTTGTGGGTTCATCTCATCATGGGCAGTAAAAAATGTCAGTGTCACACTTACAAACACAAATTCCAGTAGTTCAGGGTTTGGAATTTGCTCTTGAAAAGTAACTTGAGCTTTAAGAAACTGAAGTGCCTCCGTTTTTATTATGCTGTTGGCTTGGGCACTTAGTGAAGCATTTATCTCCTCTTGTGTTCAGCAGGGAACGTCTATCATTGTTCTTTCAAAACCTTCCAGCCAAGCACACATTTTGAAGAAGCAAAATGACTCTACCCTAATCCATATGACATACTCCATAAGATTTTGCATGATAAAAATCAGTCCCTAGTCTCATACACCTGGGTTTTGATAAAAGCAAAAACTGGCAAAGTGACCTGACACAGATTTTTGTGAGAGGCAGATTCACTGTACAAATTTGGACTTGGTATTTATCACCAAAAAATCAGCCTTCACAAACCTCAAAATACTTCATCATGTTAAGGTTCTTCAGTGAGGAACAAGTTCCTTGGAAAGATTTGAACTGTAATGGGCTGTTTTGGTTCATGCACTCCTGTTCTCTGGAGGTACCAGACAAATTTGGAGTAAGATACAAGTACTATAAAAAAAAAAAAAAAGAAAGCACTGCTGAAAAACTTCTCAAATGGGAACATGCCATTCCAAGGGAAAAATTGAGACTCCTAAGAGAGGAGGAAAATACATGAGCACTTCCAAGAGAAAATGAAAAAAACCAAGATATGATGATGTATCTTTAGTTGCATGTAACACATATTAATTTTTAAAATACTGAAATTTAAATTTTTCTTATAGAAAACCATATGTCTTTCATAGCCTTCCTGTGCATTTACATCACAAAATTAAACATTTTAGCAACAATAGTTGATTACAACAAATTCTCCAAATTCTAGCAATACAATTGTCAGGTTAATGTGCCTTAGGCAAAACTGCAAGCCAAGAGGTAAGGCTTCCTGGGTGACAGCCCTATGGCTTGACAAAATGCAGTAATCATAAGCCTGAAAGCCTAATTCATATTGAAACATGTGAGTAGGAAGAATTTTAACCAGTGCAGCTATCTTAGAAGTTAGCCAGAGGTTACTTCAGCCCTAACTGAAAGGTGAGTATCTGTGGGGAAAATGGTAACAGCTGTGTCACACAAGTGTTTTGGCTGGGGAACATATTTCAACTGAAACTGCAGAAATCCCTTAGGCAGCTATGTAAACACAATTCAGAAGTTAACAACCCTGAAAAGAATCTTTGGTGACCACAAATGGCCTCTTTCCAAGACACCTCTGTATCACAGCTTTCCACTGCACCTTCCCCAAAGCGTAAACCCCAAATGCTGAATTTCTTACACCAATTCCTAAAACACAGACAGGGTCAGTGGATGCTTCTAATCCAAGTTTTGATTGAATGTTGTTTAATGAATGTTCACCTTTAAACCCAGAAGCTTCCTGCACAAGGAGGCCTTGAAAATAAAGACATAGTAGCTGCACTTTTGTAAATGAAATAACTGTGTATGTCCATACTTCCCTAGGGCTCTTGCTTGCTTGGCTGGAAAACAAAATCAAATGAAGCAGCTCATCTGTTTCACAATAAGATGACAAGAATTCTTTTCATTCTTAGAAAACATTTTACATTTGAAATATCATGTTTTCTGACATCAAAAATTCCAACCAGAATCCTCATTTCACCAATCTTAATTTCATCCGTTTCACCAGCTGTTGCTTCTCTTGTCTTTTGCTATTCCTTACCCCCAAATCACAAGTCCCTGTCTTTCTGTTTTATGTGGTGGCCTCTAACTTTCATTGCTTGGCCACTTTGAAATGCTCCAAGGAGCTAAGATACATAAAATAAAATTAAATAAACTTTACAGAAACTAGATCTGTCATATATAAAGGCAATCAGTTGAAAAATTTTATACAGAGGATATTCCTTGAAGTTTTGGAATAAACAGTGTGGCGTCATTAAAATATTAAGACACTGTAGTCAGAAATGCTACTGTCTTGAATATTAGACCTTACTTTGCTCAGAGAGTATCACTGATGTCATTTTGTTGAATTAATAAATATAGCTGAATACATTTACTGAATTTTGTCAGAAGCCTGGCAGCAAGTTCATTGCAAAAAGGAAATCTTTTGGAAAGCCTGTGTAATAAGACCCTTCTCAACACATAATCAGGGCAGAAAATGAAAAGTGTGACAAAAAACCTACTGGATCTGAGCTCAGAGAAAGACCCAATCTATGCTTATATATGGATAACAGATTATCACACAAAGGAGACTGCAATTTATTTCTCATTTGATAGAGGGAATTTAATCTCACAACTGTAACACAAAACCTCAAAAAGTAGTCCAATGAAATTCTTGTATTTGATTCTGTTCAGAACTCTTATTTACAGACTTTGGTCCTGCCTTCTTCATGTTTATCAGAGAACAACCTGTTTCCAGTTCTTTACAGAAAATTCCAAACTCTCATAGGCTCAAATCAGAAATGAAATGAGGGAAAATTAACTTGTCTGAGAGAACTTCCATTAACTCACAGTTCTCATCAGATCAATACAGAAATTGGGTTCCTAGACTTATCCAGCCTGGCCACTGGCTTTTTAAATCTCATATGGGTGATGCAATACTTAAGTGTTGTAAAGGATTAAATTGTTAAGCACTGACAGAGCACAGCATTTAAACAGGTAAGCCTGATGAAGTAAGCAACTAAATAAGAGATGTGACTTCCATGAAGAAAGTCACTCTCAGGGAAGTTTAGCAGAAATTTCTACAGCCAATTTTCAAACATACAGGATTAGAGGAGGAGGAATAACACAGAGAAGGCAAAAATACATTTAATGTGTTATTCAGTTAGGTAAAGCAGGGTACAAAAACCTAAAAACCTATGTAGTACATTCACCTATGAAAACATGAAAAGAGTTCTGTCAAGAGCAGTAGCAACTTTATATGCTATTAACAGAGCAAGGCCTGATTTGAAATACCCACATTGCATCTTATATGGTGAAGTACTGTGACAGAGTAATTGAAGGTAATAGGACCTGACCAATTCATAGACAGAACATTTTTCCACAAGCAACCCAGAGTTGAACAGAGGAAATAATTCACCAGTACTAAAGGAAGATAAAGCAGATGTTTGTACTGTAGACATCAGCATTCATTTGGAATCTGGACTGTTTGTTTAGAACACATGGTGTAAGGATGATTGGCAGTGAGAGGAAATACTGTGAACAAGTTTACATATATTTCATTCCAAAAGCAGACTTTCTGCTTTGAGAAACAAACTTACTTCAAGTTTAATGCCAAAACCCACCAAAATTATTCACAACCTTGCATAATGACATTTATGCTAGTCTTGCCACAAAATCATGCAATTTCATTAACTGTACCATTTCAACATCAGAAATACATAGTCTGCATGTTTGTATACATTAGTTAGCACACATTTTCCAGACATCCACATCAGCAATTACAGTGACATCTTCTTAAAAAATTTGCAAGCAAGGATGCATAACAAAACATGAAACAAAATGTATTTTGTGGGGGTTTTGGATTTTACCAAAAGCTTCAGGCACAGCATAACTCCATTCCATGCTGTCATTCCAGATCACAGATTTGAGGAAAAACAAAACACTCCCTCATTTACATTTCAGTCTGTGGTATATCATACCTAGCATGGAATTTCTCTGTAAGCAACATTCACTCAGGTAGAGCATTATTTACTAATCAAGTGTTTGGGAATGCATTAAGCAATTCTTATACAATCAACAGTGTACTTTCCAAGGACTGTAGAATGTGTATTCTTCAGAGATTAAGAATTACCTCCCACAGTGAGTCACACAAAATCCCAATACTTGTTTTCTTTCCAAACAGCCTTACTAGAACACCAGACTGAAAATTAAATATTTACTGTAAATGACTGTTGTTTTTTAATATGCTCTGCCATTCTATAAATCAATCATTTATAAAAAATATTTCACTTGCACGTGACAATATGGGGCAACACCCACTACAAGGAAATGAATCCATTATCTGGGTCAGGTAGTTTTTAATAACTTCCCTGTATTCTTTTTCTTCATGATAGAACTTTTGATTAGAAAGTAATATACAAAACATTAGACTGGAAAATAAATCTAATTTATAACCAAAAGGAAATATCAAATCCATTGGGATAGCAGTAAATTGTAGACATAAATGATATTTTTGTATGTATTCATACATAGGCATAAAATAAATTACTTATTACCAAACTGTATGATTGGTGTGAGTCTAAAGCACCAGTTTGGTAAGATTGGATACCAGTATTGTGGTTTTTAAAAACCCAAATAACTTGTCAAGCAAAATACAGTGATTTTGACATTAGTTTGTGAAAAACCTGGCAGAAGAGATAAAGTTTTAGATTAGCATAGGCACACAAGGTGCATTACTAGATGGTTACCCTGAGCAGTTCTGTGTATATTTTGAGATGTACTTAACTCAGTAACTATAATTTATAATTTTGAATAATGCACTGTGTTAGGAAAAATATTTAAATCCTGAACTGATATCATCAGTGGAACAGAATTGCCTGATTTCATGTGAAAAATTAACATTGTCAGGTAAAAGAGATGCCCATTTTAACAGTAAGATGAGAAGTGCAGGACTCTAGGAAGAAGATTTATCTGGGCAGGATTAATATTTGAAGAAAATGTCTGTTCAGCATTCAAAGTAATAAAAGAAGTACATCCAGCACAGGGAACAACAAGAATCTAGAAAGCCTATTTCCCCAGGGCATAGTTATACTCCCTTATGCCAACAGGACCTCCCAGTGCAAGGAGCCAAGAGGTAAAATAAGATTCTTGAGGGTGGTCATGGATATAGATGCTCAGCAGTGAAGGGAAGAGAGAGACCACTTTCACATGGGAAACTAATAGAAACTCTGCACTCTATCAAATCCCAGAAGTGCATTCTCATGAAGCCAAACTGCTGTCTACATTTGACTTTTTTGAGCCATTGATAAGTATATTTAGATTAATTTATACCTAGACTAGAAAACTTCAGGTCACTTAGTATTCTAACAAGCCTCTGTTTTTCTACTATAAATAGTGATATTCAAATTCTTACCTGTTAAGAATGAGTCAATTTAAGAGTGTAACTAAATTCCTTATGAATTTAAGTCAAACACTAAAGATCAATTCAATATGGCCCACTTCTGTTTTACATCCTATACTGTTATATCACTTCCCTACCAAAAAACATCTACAGAGCTATCTATGGTTGAGCCACACGTGACTAAATCTGGGTATGTGCAAAAATAATTCTATAATTAGAATGTCCAGAATTACACAAGATGTATGCATCATAAGGTCCTTTTAAAAGTTACTTTACAACCTCTTGTGTACATCATCGTTTAAAATTTTAAAAGCGTAGATTGGAACTGACTTTTTGGTTTCATGTAAGATGTGATCATACTGGCATACCAATTTTTTTATAATGAAAAGCTTTTATACTTCTTTAGCCTGAGTGGCTTTTATCTTACACCAAAAGAAACAATAAAATCAAAGAGAAACAGAAGTTTCTCCGAGGGCTGTCCTCATAAAGGAAAGAACTATGTTAACTCACAGTAATTATAAATGCAGTCATAACACTGGCTGCAGTATAATCTAGACATGCCTGTTCTAGCTTTGGAATGATTTCCTGGGATACTTGCAGAGATCTAGGTGGGGCAGCACAGAGCTCAGAGATGACTGGAAAAATGGTCTATTTTGGGCAGTCGGAAGCTCAATGGAATTGAAAGTTTTACAACAATAACACTTTACAACAAAAATACAACTTGAATCCTTACACAGGATTAACAAATCAAATGTACAACTACATTTTCTCTTAGTCTTCAGCATGCTTGGATGGTCAGTGCCCTCACTTCCCTAGGTCTTGCCTTTATATTTACTAGAATTAATATTTCCATTTTTCATAAGGCCCATACATGGATGAGAGTGAAATCTCCAATCAACCATTACTATTTGATCTAAGAGACACACTCTCCTGCAGGCTCCTTTGAAATTCAGTATTATATTTGGTTTTGTTGTAATCTTAGCTCAAGTTGCAAGTCAAACACTGACATTAATCTAAGTCCTATCTATACATTAAAAAAAAACCAAAACCAACATGGCTCGATATGGCACTGGAAAATTAAAGGACAGGTAAAGATCAATTTACACAGCTCGTCAGTTGCTCACACCACCAATTCCTAATGTGGCTACCTGCTTACAACACTCATTGGCTATTAGTGTTTCACAGATATTCACAATTGCTTCCACCTCTGCAGAATAAACAGTCCACTAAAAATTCTAAGAACCCACTAATAATAACTAAGACAACAGCAAAATCCACTGTAATGAAAAGAACCATGAAATGTACACCTGAATTCACCCTGCCACACAAAAATGAGTGGATTTCTTGTACCGACACATCATCACCACCACTTTGCATTGTGGTGACCCTTTGGGCTTACAGGAGGACATGAGTTGCACAGCAGAAAAAAACCCCCAAACAAACAAAAAACCAGCAACATGCTCTGGAGTCACAGTGGTTTTCCTTACTGTGTGATTTCTCTCAATACCTACAGACTGCCCACATCAACTCAGATCCGCTGCTCTTCTATGCCAGCAGATAGAACAATGTAAGGGAAATGGCCTGTGCCTCCCTCAGTGAGGGTCAGGGTCATGTACAACCATCGGCACAACTCGGGGCAGTCCTCCCAAATTCCCCAATTTTGCTCCTGATGCAGTCCTTATAAATTATTCCAGGAGAGCTGGCTGTCTGCACATAAAAACATTCTGGCTGCTCAAATGACTCCTGTGCTCAGGCCATGTACAGGGACCTGCGATGCAAAGATGCTGTAGTGGCTATGAAAAAAGGAGACAGAGGAACAGAGCACAGGGAGGAAGACAAAACATTTTTGCTCTCTTGCCTCATGTGCAGGTATCAGGCAACAAAGCAGACAAAAAAATGCTCATAAACATAGAATCAGTGCGAGATCATGCTTACATGTTAATAAAAACCAGCAAAAAACCCCAAATGAACAAAACAAAACATTTTTCCCTCTGTTATGGTTATTACCTATTTCTTTTTTTCCTTGGGTAGGAAATGAAACTTAAAGCATGAAAAGCACTGATACTTAAGGTAAAATAAGATCCATCAGAAAATTTTCCTTCTAAAAACTTAATCTGTGAGTAGAGACATCGATACAATATTCTAAGACATGCTTTGTTATCTAATTGCCTCTTATAAAGAATTAAAGTGACATTACTGTGCAGAACAAAAATGCACTTACAATCTACTCTAATACATTTCTTTTCCTAGGTTTAAAGACAACAGCAACATTAATCAAAGAGACAGTAAATATTTCTGCTACAGAAAAAGTAGCCCAGCCTCCCTAAGAGATACAATGGTTTCTTATACTGACTTTTATCTGTATACTATTCTGATCTGTTTTCTATTCCATCGTGTGAAATTACTGAGGGATGCACACAGTGAAAGGTAAGAAAAGACAGAATACAGCTCACAGAGCAAGAAACTCTAAAAAGGAAAAAATGGTACTCTGACCATGTTCATAATCCTTCTTTACATGATTTTCAAAACACACAATCTATCCTGAGAATCACAGCCTATTTAGGAGATACAAACATTACCAAACCTGCACCAACCCTCAGTGACAGTGCTTTGCAATGATAAAAATGGGTGACCAAGTAATTAGTTTGCAGAACTACAAAAAAGGGTGACTTCCCCACTACATTGTGCATGTTATTGATAAATTTTGAGGTAATTTAGGTAATGTAGTAAGTAGCCTAAAAACATATGACAAGCCAACTCTTTATCTTCTCAGCAAGACAATACTGTCCAGCAAATATTTGTTAGAGGTTTTCAACTTTGTCCAATGCTATATGACATCTATATAGAAGAAGTGATAGACATTTTGTTCCTAAAATAAGAAGCAACACTGTAGTATGGGTACTTCCCCCAAATTTCACAACTAAGAAAGGAACATTACAGGTTACTGCTTTGCTTTTCTACAGCTCACTATTTCTAGTAGGTTTTGAAGGTGTTCTTTGAACAGGCAGTGCTCTCTTACTGCAGTGCTGTAGGGCACTTCCTGATAAGCAGGAGGAAGCAGGAGAAGCGAAATGAGTATTACTGGCTGCAAAAACTGAGTCACAGCTACAAACCTTTACGCAATACCCCGCCCTTTATGCCCTCCCACTTCCAGGCTGCAACAACCTTCGGCAGGATACAAGTCGAAAGTCGTGTTCAAAAACTAAACAATGAAATAAGTAACTTTTGTAATAGGACACATGAACCTGTGACCATGACTTTGGGAGAGTTCTAAGTTTAGCAAACGTTGCATCTACTATACTAATAATGTGACAAGGAGGTCTTGTTTACCTGGTTTATTTATAACACTGTCTAGGATTGGGGAGTTCAGCCTGAAAATAAAAATGAGGTATTTCTGGGAACTGACTAACAGTGACCATGGCCACTAACGGTTTTCCATTATTATGTGTGGGCTTATAGTAGGAACTGCAGGGAATTAATCAACACAGGCCTGTTATGTCATACAGTGACCAACTAATCCAAGTCAATGGAGAGATTTGTGCTGCTTTCAATAGCACTTGGATCAAACAAGTCACAATGCAAAAACAACCCAACCCCAAAACAATTGATATCAAACCCTTGGGTACGTGCTAAATGAGTATGACTGAAGTTCCCAAACTAACACATTGTCTGCGAATAGCCAGATTCCCAGACTTGTGAGCACTCACAAATAGAGTTAATTGCCAGTAAATCTGGCAGCTGTTTCAGCTTTATGTTGGTCGGAGTTTAGAGAGCCAGGCTTTGCAAACTGTGTTAGAAACCCTTGACACTGTTAGGGACCTGTTGGTGCATCTGCTAATACCTATGGTCTATTCACCCAACAAACTGATGCTGTTTAACACGCTCTTGCCTTTCTGCAAAGGGTTAATACCACCAAATAGAGGGAAAAAAATGTATGAACAAACCTAAAGGAGAAGCAGCCTGAGCCCTTTGCTAAATGAACACACCCTCTGTGCAACTCAGCTTCACTGACAAAGATATACAAGCACCTAAATGCCAACTGCATTTTGAACTACTCTATCTCCAGCAGTGTACAGGATCAAGCTGTAATTGTGTATTTATGACCAGTTTATATTCTTACCAAATTTAGCTAAATGGAATAGGGTAATACTATTGTACATGTTTAGAAAATGATGGAGGCATTGAACTTGCCTGCTTCAAAAATGTTTAAGTTTATACTATGCAACATGAGCTTTTATGTTGTCTGTATATTCTAACTGTGCCTCAAAGACCCAAACTAGACACACTGTCATGACATATGGCTACCATGAACTTATTTATAACTTTGGGACCTCTCCACGTGCACAATGAGATGGAACAGGCCTCCATAGCGTACTTCAGAAAAGGACTGATTGGATTTCCAGTGTCAGATGTAATAAGGGTTCTTCATAAACCACAAAGCTTTTGAGAAAAGCTATCTGAAGGAACCCAAAAAGGGTACAGGTGGCTTTCAACATGTTCTCTATATATTGTTTCATACAATGAAAACAAAAGGAGACCTGAAAAAGGGGTAGAAAGTATTTCTTCCTCTGCATGATTTCTCTCCTTTAATTTACTTCAATTCTGAGAGAAATGCTCTTTGTTGAATCAAAGTATTTAGTGAAACCAGGCAAAGATCATGCAAGTCGTCTTCCCAATCCCATAAACACCAAAACTCCTGTGACTAAATGACTCAAGAATTACAACACATGAAAGGGACAGTTTACAGGAATTAACTGTCCAAATTGTAGGTCTTATTTTTAATAAGAATATCATCATAACAAAATTTTAGTTACAAAATGCTAAAGAATGCAATTAACCAGAAAATGCCAAGCTCATCTTTGAGAAACATTGACTCTGTGTGTCTGTGTCTGTGCCTGTCTGTGTGTATGCGTGTGAAATAAAAAAGTAAAAACAACTCCAAATAACATTCCTAGCTGCTGTTATCAGAAATAATATAAATCTACACTTAGGCATCAACCCACTCCAGTACCACTATGTCCCACCTCTGCCCTGGCCTTGTGTAGCATATTCACAAGGGGAGAAGAGACTGTAAGACTGGGGACACAGTCTCCACTTGGAGGGTTTGCAGGAAGAGATTAATGGGACAGTGAAAGTTTTATAACCTTCATGTTCCACACTTGCACAACACTAACGTGTTTTTCAGTCCTAGATTCACTGTTACACGTCACCAGCTACTTGCTGAGAGCCTCTTGTGTGCTCAGTGAGAATGGATATGGAAATCAAGATTTAACAGAGCCTTTAAAATGATTGCTGAAAATAATTTAAAAGAGTCCTTATTTGTGTTAAAGATCTAAACCAAACATGATTTATGCTCTTTTATACAGAGGGTCATTCTATTCTGTATCTAGACTTTCATTGCAGCACTTAATGCTGTACAAGATTGCAGATTCTTGTCCGCTTAGAAATAGCAAAGAAACATTTAGAACACACATTTTCTCAACACACAATCAGGAATACTGATTTAAAAAATGTGTCACCTTGTTTTATGGTTCAAATGTACTACAAAAATGTTCCCAAGAAACATCTGGTTTGTATTCACACCAGTTTGGTTTAAATACATATGTCAACAGATAAGCCTCATATTCCAAGTCAAGTAAAACCAGACCTTTTCAGCAAATTTGGCCTCACCCGAATTCATTCTGAAAGAAGTGATAATTTCTACTTTATTTGGTGCAGAATATCATCCACTAGTGCTAAAACTCTCAATGAACTTCAAAATCTTACCTTGAATAATCAATTCTTACCTCATTCTGTTATCACTGATCTCAGGGACACAGGAATATATTCTGAGGGGTCATTAACTAAACAAGCCTGTGCGTTTTTAGATTTGAAATTATATTTTTCAGAGAACTGACAACAAGCATAAAAATTAAACATAATAACCCTTATTACAGATGCACTCTCACTTTCAACAGCTGAAAACTGTTTCTTCTCAGTGCAAAATAACTTCATGTTTAAACAGAACTGCAATCATGAAACAACAAAACTCTGCAGCAGTTCTCAAGATGCAAAAGAATAAAACTTGGCTTTCTTCACCTGCATTTTCAAGCCCCTACAAAGATTGCAGTAAAGACAGCATAACTACCCAGGAGGTAGGAAGAGTACTGTAACCACAGCTATTAAAAGCAATCTGAATCAGAGAAGTTAAAGCAAAATCAGGCTTAGTTTTAACTAGTCTGTTTAATGTAGCAGGGTTTTTTCCAGATTACAAAGGGCTTTTAGGACATAAGCTACCACAACATGTTATTGCAATTAATCTTTCTAAAATGCTAATAAAATTATAGATCATATGAAATTTAAATCAAATGAAGTATTTTGTAGTTTTGAGCAACATTTAAGCAGCATGCAACTCAATCCTTAAAAATAATCTCATTTTTGTAACACAAATCAAAATTAAAAAGCCTAAAAAATCAACTTAAAATTATGCATGCAGTGGTGCTGAAATGCTTTTTCAAAAGTAATTTAATGATGTTACTGGGATGAGGGAGAAGCCAAGCTTTTGTAGGAAATCTCTCTGTTCCAGGAAGTATGCCAAATTAGACAGAAGCTAATTAGAAAGCCTTAGAACACCCTGCTTTTACAACAACATAGACATAACAATCAATCTGTGTGAAGAAGGGAAACCAAGAAGGAGCAAACTCTGCCACCCAAAAACCCACACACCCAGTCGTGCATCACTTCAGGTAGCAAGAAATGTCAATGAGCTCCACAGGGACAGGGTCATACCCCACTTGCAAAACAACTTTACCTTACTTTCATTGCTTCTAAATGTAGAGCAGAAAGAAGATACCATCTCAGAATAATTCAATTAAAAATATCTTTTAAGACTTAAACATGCAGAAAAGTTGTTACAAAATTGAGGATTAAATTCTCATAGGGCAACTTCAGCAACATTTAAGTCTATTGCCATGACACACGTTCCTGCATCCGTTTTGCCTCTGCTGTGCTTCCAACTGAATGA
Organism: Cettia cetti; assembly: GCA_013401135.1. NCBI lineage: Eukaryota > Metazoa > Chordata > Aves > Passeriformes > Sylviidae > Cettia > Cettia cetti. Next base: position 53,716 of record VZUI01046964.1, read on the forward strand.
GTAATAGATTTACGATTTCTGTTAAGCATTGAGTTCACTAGAGAAATGTTCCACAGTGCACAGTGCCCCATTGTTTATGGAAGTTTCAAAATGGTAGTCATGATCTACAGAGTCCATTTTCAACATCTCACATTTAGTTAGGCATTCCAAGGCAGAAGACAAATTCCAAAGAATTTACAAATGTAAACGTTACAAAAACAGGAGCCTTTGGGGAAAACAATGAGGTTTTAACTTGTTTTAAACTTCTTTACACAACTGTGCCTCCTTTGCAAAATGTATTTCTCATTGTGATTTACAGTATACCACAGATGTTTCTTTGTGAACTTACTAAAGTTATCCACATTTTTAAAATAACAGTTAAACACTAGAGTTCCAGTCCACTGACAGCCCTAGATAAAGGCAAGTAACATTCCAGAGAAAAGAAAAGAAAAGAAAAGAAAAGAAAAGAAAAGAAAAGAAAAGAAAAGAAAAGAAAAGAAAAGAAAAGAAA
>VZUI01046967.1:0-92500 GCA_013401135.1 Cettia cetti
AGATAGATAGATAGATAGATAGATAGATAGATAGATAGATAGATAGATAGATAGATAGATAGATAGATAGATGATATGAAATCATATTCTTTGTCTTTCAAACACTGCTCTTTACTGCTCTGTTTCTCAACAACAAAAAAGGGATATTTTCAGAAGTGTTTGTAAAACATCAAGATTTAGGGGGTTTCCCTATAAATGTGCTCCCCTCCAGGGCAACTATTCCCATTTAGTTTTGCATGGTAATGAACAAAGTAGCTTCTTTTTGTTTTAACATGTAAGAGAAAATAATCATTTTTGTATTTTGCACATTTATTTAGTCCTACATTTCTGTCTCTAGTTTCCCTAAAAATGGAACTGTGAAGATTTTTCTGTTATTTCCTGTTTTAGTACTGACACATTTTGAGATGGTTGCAGTATTATATTGTTCTTATTCTATGCATAAAAAAGGAACTTCAAGTCCACTCTAAAAGCAGCAGGAGAAGGAAGAAAGATACTTCACATGCGCAAGTCATAAAAAGTGTTTTTCATGGTTAAAATAAAACTTTTTCCATGACCATATATTTCTTATTTTAACATACTGTGGCCCAAATAAAGAACAAGCAGCAAGACCCGGAACATAAGAATTTTGGGCACAAGTATTTCTCTTGCTTCCCTTGCAATTTGAAGGTACCTTAATTTGAAAGAAAATAACCTCCCAAGTGCCTCTCAGTCTTTAAATAAAAAATTCTTTCTGTAAAGCTTGTTAAACATAATCTACACCACACCACAGGTGAGGCTTGCCAGGCTGTGACAGGCATTAAAAACAACAGGCACTGCCTCTCCCTAAAACAGAGGGTGACCACTCCTGTCCTTTGTGTTACACAACTTGCAGCCTGCAGCCACCTGCTTCTCACAGGAGCTGCTACTAACTATTCATTGTTAATAACTGTCTTTTGGGAACCTAGGATAAAGGCCCTCACGGATGAGGGGCTGCAGGGCCACTCCAGCTCTCATGCCTCAAAGCAGCTGTGGGATGAGGGATATCAACTTTGGGCCAGCAGCATGAGAGCTGCTGAGTCACCAGGGCGTGCCATTGCCTCCTTCTGCCTCTCCTCCTTCTAGTCAGCCCTTGATAGGGGGGTTGTGGATTATGAGGGATCCTGAGCTGACTGAAATGCACCATGCTCTTGCATTTTAACTGCTTTTACGAGAGAGGCCATTTTTGCGTTACTGTCAGAAGTGTCCTTGTGGAACCTTTTTCCTCTTTCCTTTCCCTCCTTTCAGAAACATCTCCAATCACCATCCAGCACCTGTAGGGGTAGGTCCCACTTTGTGTTTGTGCTGGTGCAGGGCATTTGGTCCACAAACAGTGTCAGAGGGGTGTCTGTCTGTTCCAGAGCCACTCTGCCTTGCCCACAGAGATGGGAAGCTTGCCCAAGGAGAAGGCACTTGGGATCTCAGCAGTAATCCTGGGATTTAAGGGCAGGGAAGAGGGACCTCCCTTGTGCAGGACAGATTGTGGAAGTATGGTTGTCTTAAATGAACAAGTTGGATTCTCATAGATGTTAAGTTAACACATCTGCAGCCTGGTTAAACCACACTCTTAAATCTTGACAGTCTTTCCTCACCATCTGTGACAAGGTTTTTCTCTTTGAAACTATTAAGTTGACCTTTTGTGCTTACATGTATTTCCTCTGTTGAGTTTTCAGACTCATCGTCCTACCGTGTCACTGCTTTCCTGAGGAGGACTCTGGTGTATAAATAGCCAAGCTCAAAAGAAGCTTCTTCTGATCTGTTTGACAATTTGTCTTCTTTGATTGTAGGAGGAGACAGTAACTTGTAAATTTTCTTCTCAGAACTTAACAGAGTTGAAGGTACTGAGCTATGTTGTTTGATGATTTCTTAAGAAGGTCTGATTTAAAGACTAGAATAACTGCAAAATTTGAAAACATCTGGTACTAATCTAATTCCTAGTCCAATCTAAAAATACTGATTAAACACTGTAGTAACAGGTGGTGCAAACACTAGTAAGTCAATTTTAATAAGAGGTCAACACCTTCATCTCCTCATTTTTCTTTCCATAAGTACCAATAAATTCCTCTCAACAGGTGTGTCTAGGATGTGTAACTACATTGTTCTCAAACAAAAGTCCAGCAGATCTATGTTAAAGATCTCTTTTGAAAGAAAAGGAAAAAGCTTCCAAAGCTTGAAATGTCATTCCTGACTTCCTCCATTATTGTCTTTTCATGTATATTTTTCATGTCTTGACAGTTCACTGGTATCAGACTAGAATACTACACACTGCTCAGTACTTCTCCAGGAAAAAAAAAAAATCTGGATTTACTACTGATTCTTGTCCAGCATGCTCTAAATCTGTCTTAACTAGCACAAAAATTTAAATCCTTCTTACATTCAGTGGATGTCTATCCTTTTTCCTACAAGAGGGCTTTATTTAATTGCTGATGGCTCACAAATATGTCAGTCTCTCTCTGATTAAATGGGTACTTGAGAGGGGGGGTATATAAAGTAATGTTTGGCTTTTTATTTTCTTTTTTGGCATTCTTAATGTTCTTTGAAGCATTTCAGTGCTGGGACAAACATTTCTTGGCACCTGAACTGAAAATCACACTTCAGAGTTCAATGCTCTGATTTGAGCACAGTCCAGGTGAAAGAGGAAGAAGATATTCTAAAGGAAGCAAGAACTTCAGGGCAAAAAAGTGTGTTGTCTCACTAAATGGTTCCTATGTCTTTTATTGTCTACAAGGGCTTTTTTTTGCCTGCCACATGGGCGATTTTTACAGAAATCCCAAGGGTTTATTTATTGTGGAAATAAGTAATAACAAAGCAAAGAATATCAAGGGAATGTTCAATATAACAATCCTAAAAAGAAAACAGTAGTGTCTGAATCAATAAAGAAAACCTTAGTTCTCCACCGTGCTGTGTAGGGGTTGGAAGGTCCGGTACAGCAGCAAATAAGCTAACAGTTATTATTCTGCAGGGACAGGAGTCTGAATAATCCCTTATTCCAGTTGTTTGGCAACACTGAGGTGATTACAGCTGAGAAGAGGTTCTGCAAACAAAACAGGGCACATTTACAGCAAATCATGAGAATACTCAGAAAATTTGGGCTCCCTGGAGGGTCTGTTGGAAGAGGACAGGCAGCCTGAGCCAGTCACAGCTTGGGAGAGAGGGGTAACCTCTGAGCTGTGCTGCAACAGGGATGCCCCAGGAATGAGCAGCCTCTCGCAGGGAGCGCATGAGACCATTTCCCAGTTATTGCAGTGACACACTTCCAGCCACAGTAAGTAAAGAAGAGAGCTTTTTCTTGGCATTAGAACCCATCAACAGAAGGAAAGATAGGTTTACTCTCCTGCCTCCCATGGAGGCTGCATTTGTCCCACAGTGCCAGGCAGCTCAGGGACTCTGCACGCCTTGGCCTGAGCTCCCTGGCCAGCTTTGTCTGCATTTTGTCAGGTCCTCTCTGAAAATCTAACTGAAGAAATTCCAGAGAATTCCTCCAGCCTACATTGCTACCCACATCCCCAGCCTGATCTCTTCTGTCCTGAACCACAGGCACTGTTATTAATCAAAGCCTACACCAGGACATCTTCCACTTGATGCCCTAAAATCAGGAGCTTCTCATGAAAAGTTCAGGACCAAGTTGGGTTACTAAGGTGAAACTCTGTGTGCTTCAAAACACTTAAAAGGTGATGTTCCAGTCCTAAACGATCTGTCTTGAACTCAAGCACCAAAAAAACACTCTGTAGAAATTCTTCTGGATTCAATCCTACATTCTTTTAGCACAGCTGGATATCTGCTTTCTGACCAGGAAGTCTTTTTAGTTCTAAGAGTCTTTTAATAACTACTTGATGTAGAACTACACAGCTCTTTGTTTATTTATTAATTATGAATAATTAGAGAGGATATTCCCAAGAGAGAGAGCTTTTTCTTTTTTTCTGTCCAAGGTGGATATTTTAAGAACATTTTTATATAAGACTCACTGAGTAATCCTCACTCAATCCATTATAACCCAAGGCTCAGGGGTGTTTTTGAATGCCTATGTGGGCATGTTTAGAAAGACAACATAAAATACAAGACAAAAAAATACAGGCTTTAATAAAAGTCTGATTGGCATTCCTTTTTCCTCATTAGTATACACTGCTTCTAGCCTCAAGAAAACAGAGAGCTTTTGTTCCATTTTAATTACATGGACTTTAGAAAGCTGTTATTAAAACAGGGCCTTTATGGGTTTACAGTTATTTTTTGATATAATGGTGTTAGCACTGATTTTAGCTTACTTCCTTGAGTATATGTTACAAAATATTTACCTCTTCATCTACACTTCCTCATGAGAAAGGAAAGAAAATAAAACCAAGAGAAGTGTCACAAAATTCTGTACAAGACTCAGACATTGCAATAAGGGGTTTTTTCCTCTCGTATGGCCAGAAGGAAAAGAGAAAAGAGTGAGAAAAAGTATTGGCAAAGGGCATTAAGAAGTACTTCCAGGAAAATAAATTCTTTTCTGGATACTCATCAGTAACATCTCAGCAGCTATACAGCAAATTAGTAGAAAAAATATTTACAAGGAAACATCTTTTATCTTTAAAATATGTGGTCAGCCAGGCTATATGAGCTGTCAGCATGACTGATGGGATGGCACAATAGCTGATGAAACAGCAGAAGAAAAGACATCGCTCTTCCAACTTTATGATCTGCAAGATCAGTATCTCGTCTGCAAGATTACTAAATGGTTCTTCTAACAAAGACATTTATAAATATTTTTTTAAGAGTCAAAATAAAAGTTACTTTCGTTGTGAAAACCAAATGCATTTGAAACAACCCATATTGTCACACAGTAAATTTTAGAAATGTTGTGGATGATGCCTCATTGACTGTAGAACATCCAGTTCAGCAACACAAATCAGAAAGACATTCCACCAGCACTGTACCTTGCCATAAAATGAATCCACTTAGACAGGCATTTCCATCTTGTTAATTACATAGAACCACTTTTCTGATAGACTTGCTCAAAGTGGGATTGCCAAAGATATAGTTAGGGATATTTTATTTGGGAAATTGATTAAATTACCCTATTCCATGCAGCACTGCAGGTGCCAGAAGTCTTTATGTTTCTAAGAAGGCATTTAGACAAAATTAAATCAAGAAAAATTAATAAAATACTATTAAAGACAAAGATAAAACTTCTAGCTCAGCAGGTCTCTGAAGACTATGGGGAAAAAATGCATACTTTCCATGGTCTTCCATTTTAGCAGAAGCTTTTAAGCATCTATTTGTTTGTTTTCAGAAAGATGAGGGTTTGCTTATAAATAAAGTAGGACATGAAGTACTTATTCACTGATATCAATTTTTTTTATTTAATATTTAAATTAAATCTGATATGTAATTGCACACTTCACTATATTGCTCAGCAAATGAGACTGTAAAGGTATAAGAGAAGCCAAATAAATTTGTTTTTAAAGGTAAACGTATAAACCCAAAGGCAGGGTGGAGTCCCTGCCTCTAACTAAATTCACTGTTGATGGTCAAGAGAGCTGCAAAATCCCTCAGGAAGGGACTCAATTAATTTTACCATAATTGTCTAATTACTTAGGTGTTTAACCTCAGACAGTTACCCAGGCTCTCTCTATGGTCAATGCAGGGAGCAAGGCAACCTTGGGAGGAGCCTGAATGGAAAGGAGATCAGCTGCAGGTGCCTGATGACATGGGTGCTGAAATGATCACAGAGCCAGGCAAGAATTCAGCAGGAGACCCTGCCCATTGTGTCCCCTTTCATGTTAGTGCTTCTGATCTGCTAAAGGGAGGGCTGCCTGCAGGTACTGCTGCAGGATCTGACCCAACTCTTAACGACACCATGGGAGTCTTTAAGCACTGGATGAGGCTGACAGCGAGGTACAGTCCATGCCTGAGTGGCTGCAGCTCCCTAATGTAGAAAGGGAAGCTTAGTCATTATTCCTTATGCGAGTGATACACAGCCTCTCACAAACTGAAAAGCCAGTACACATTTCTAATGCAGTCTCAAAAGTAGATCATTATGTATATCATTTGGTATAAACATAGTCATCAGGGGAATTTGGAATAGCTTTATACCAACATTTTAATAAGTTTCATAAGAAAGTGGTTCATCAAATAAAAATAATGAATGATGGAATTAAAGAACCACTGAAAATTGCTAATGTGTTTAATCATCTCAACATCTATATTTATATATGACAAATTTGGATGATATAGTGGGTGTAATTCCATTTCAAGTCTCCAAGCAGGGATTACATTCCAAGACACTCAACAAAAGAAAAGCCAGAGCTTGCCTGTAAGCTCTGAAAGCAGAACTCTGTGACCATTTGTGTGAGGGCACTTGGAAGCCTCCCTGACATCCAGATATTCAGTTAATCAACAAAAGTCATGTGTGAGCCAAAGAAAAAATAAAGACACCAGGGCTATGTAGAAAATAAAGAGAATGCACAAAAAAGCTGTAAAGTTTAGTAAACCTTGACATTTTTCTATGACCTAGAACCTCACCTGCGTGTCCTGCCTGTTAACCTGGTCCCTTAGCTGTGCTCACAGGTGCCAAATCCAACAGCTCACACCCCAGGGATTGAGGCAATGCAGTTAACTCAGTCTGTGCTGCAGTCCTGAAAACACCATCTCAGCTGCCTCACAGCCCTGAGTGTTTCTAAGGACAAAAGATGATAATATCTCACCTTTGTGTTTACCGCATCATTATAATTATCTTTTCTTTTGCTTTCATTCTTAATACCTCACCCCTCCACCTTAAGCAGGACTACTGTAGCTTGGAAAAAGAATCAATGATGCCAGGGAAAGCACATGGAAGGTGCAGTTGCCAGTTGCAGGGGTCTCTGGCTGGGAATATCACCTTGCACACTGGCATTAACCCTGTCTCTGGGCCCCCAAGCCTGTGTGATGGTGTGATTCACACCACCTCCCTCCAAACCACTTACCCAAATGCAACTGTTGAATTTTTCAGACAGAAACAGAGCTGAAGACACAAATTCCCAGCTAGACTGCTACGACCCTGGTTTGGCAACCATGAGCAAAAATGTCCAATAGGAAAGGATCTCTAGAAATAAAAAGATGATATCTCTAAAGTAATATGGCTTTTTTTCTGGGGGACTCTACCCTAAGACCTCCATCCCTTTTTTCAGGTGATGGCCCTCTCCTGCCCTGTCCCAGCAGCAGGTTGTTTCTCCTTGCTGTCAGCAGTTCACTCTTACTCCCAGCAGAACAGAAACAGTTGATTCCAGAACCTCCAACAAAACCTCTTCCTTATCTGCCTAAAAGAACTGTCTGAGGTGAGCAAAAGTAAGAAAGTCTGCAAGCAGAAACCTTGAGCAGAGAACCTGGACCTGTCAAAGGCAACGAGGCTGTGTGATGGCCCTATTTATAACTGGCCATATGGCAATTGGTTTCCTGTTGCTCACACAGGACATCTCTGTGACTCCAGCCTCTGTGCTTCCCACTTTGTTCTTCTGCCAGGTTTATTTATACTTTTCCCCAGCTCTGAAGGCAAATCAAGTTAATTGCCTATTATATGAGATTAAGCAAAATAACTAAAAGAATAAAGAAAGTGAGAATATAATGCTGTGATTACTCTCCATGGGAGCTGTGGAACAATGGGATAGTTATTCCTGCACAAAGCAAGGAGGTGCTCTACATTTTCTGCTGTGTACAGGGCTGAACAACAGGGCAGGTTTATACCTGTGTTACTATTCCAATGCTCATTCTTAGCCAAAGTTCCAGAAAACTTTCCATTGAAACAGACATCTCAATCTGAGATGAATTTAGCACCCCCAAATCTAAAGGATCACCTTAAAAGCCTGCCAATTTTGCAACTGCATGATGAAAGAAATAACAAATTAAATTATTTTTTTATTGAACACTGTACAATATTAGTCCATTTGGAATAGAGATAAGGAACTAAAGAGCCAAAAAGGCCTTTCCAGTCAATGAGCTAAGATGAAGAGATGCCTGGGGGAAAGAGACAAATTTGGAGTGTAGGAAATGAAAAACAATTAGAAGAATTAAAATAATTGTATTTTCCATGAGGGGAAAATAGAGATATGGGATAAATTACTAAAATGGGTTTCTAGAACAAACAGTGCAGCATTCAAAATGGTAATAATGGGGTTTCAAGTAGAGCTATGAGAAAACCTGCTTAGTGAGCATAAGCTCAACTTAAAAAAATTTCTAATCACAAATTTGGTGAACCTAGGGAGAGGTTAATTAAGGCTAGCAGAAACAAAGAGGGCAAGGGCAAGGCCTGCTGCAGCAGTTCCCTCCACCCTTTCAAATTTCCAGCAACTGGAAACAAAAGACTGCAGCGAGGGAGGTAATGACTGCGGAAGAGGGGGGAAGCAATGTTACTGTGTTCCCTTGTCCTACACTTAACCCATCTCCCAGGCAGACTGAGTGATGCAATCTGCACAGGGCATCTGTAGATGCAAGCATTTTTATGAGCTACGATTCCTTTTAAAACTTGGTGTTGCTTTGCTAATTAGTGAGAAGATAAACATTTCTGACAGATGAAATATATTGTTACCTTGTTAATTGAGTTGCACAGAATCTATTGGATGAAGTGGTATATTCTCTCTCTTCCTCTCTAGGGTTGGAGTTCAATCTTTTCATTTTTTGCTTCCTTAAACACTAATAATGAGCTAAGAAACAAAGAACAACCTCCTACAGTGTGGGTGAGGTCCTAGTGCTTAAACTGGTATCCTTCAAAACTCAAATCCATCTACCTGCAGATCAAAAGTATGTGCTACTTATGTCTTTGGCCATCTGCAATTAAAAAATAAAAAATAAGCCCTTGAAGAGATTGGGGAAAAAAAAGATTCCAGTGAATGATCTATCACTGTCTAATGCAGGTTACCCTCTTTAAAATCACTCAGCCCTGCCTGTTTTTAAAAGATGCAATGTTCTATTACTACACAGGGTAGACCTCAACCAGGTATCAGTGTCTCAGTTCCTTCTCCACAAGGATACTGGTCAGAATAATATGAAATATTATGCACAGCAATACTTGCAGCAATAGCCAAGAATCTGTCTTGAAGACAAAATAGCCCAAATCCCCACAAGTTTGCCAAGACTAAATTCTTTCAGCTAACAGTAGCTGTGGCTGAGCTACCAAAGCACACCAATGTCCCACCTTATAGCCCCTAGAAGCTGGTGTTGGGAGCCCAGTCTCAGCACTGCTTTAGAAGGGGCTGCTTTGGACCATGCCTGAAGATGCCAAGGGAGAGGGGAGCCCCAGTAGCACCAGTTTTCCCATCTGCACAGGCTGCCAGGGGCTCTCACAAGGCATCATCCTTATGTTTCCCTCTCATATTTACATTGTTGCTAATTTCTTTATGACTTATTAGTCTTTCACTGTGAGCCCATTGTTATCATAAGTAAGAGGAATATCAGAGGGCCTAATTAGTTGAGTCACCACTGCCCCAGCATTGCCAGCTTCAGTTTATTCATCACCAGGCTATGATGGCAAGATTGACACCCACTTCAAAAGTTAAAGTCCAAAATCAGAAAACAGACATAGCAAGGGAACCATATATCACTTATCCGTACTTCAAGATATTAAAGACACTTTTAAAGTTTTGGGAGATTGGGTTAATTTTCCTCCTACTTACTTAGGGGAAAAAAACCAGGATAAAGTGTCTTGATTCACACTTGCAAGAAGTTGAAAACAGAAGGCTCTGCTGTCCTATTTCAGTGTTAAGATTAATTGCATTTTCATAAAAATTTTTATGCTCCATTCACCTTATGTCCCTTTGCCTTACCTCCTCTTCCTGAGAGTTTTAATAAATGACTCATCCTTACTAATTCAGCCCTGCCAGCTTTCTTTTGGTACATAATTTTTCAGTACTTGATGCAGTATAATAGTCTCCACTAGCCAATTTGATTAGTCATAGCCTCATCTTTGCTTACCATGCTATTTTTCATTTTTTAAGTCATGTGGAATATATTCCCTGCTCTGGTTCATGCTGTGTTGCTTTGTGTTAGAAATCCTAAACAAGACAAACTTTATCTGTGAAATGCTGGAATGTCTTACTATTAACCAAATGCTGCAAGCACCGAGCTTTACACTTTATTTGAACTTTGCTAACAATTTTAGAGCAGCTGCTCCAATCCCTGAGCCATTCTGCTCTCTCAGGTACTTTTCTGAGAGTGCAGACCCACTCCAGCAGCTCACACAGGACCACAACAAAAGAAGCTTCACCATCCTATGAGCCTCCAGATCTTCACTGCCACCTCACCTTCAAACTTAGACCTCGTGTTCCTTCAAATTTCCCATTTATTGCAGACTCCATACCTGTTTCAGATCACCTGGGATCTGAACTTCAAGATGAAGTTTTGTCATTGTAAATGAAATCTCAGTGTTTTTGTAGGCTTACTCGAGATTTTCATTAAAAGGTATGGGTTTTTTTCTTCCTGGTAGCTACTGAAGATGTAAATGAAGGTGAAAACACAATATTGATGCTTGCAGTATAATGTTACTCCCTTTCATCTCTTAAAAAAAATCCCCTAACAATGTTGCACTATATAATGAAAAAGCCACAAACCATTTTTTCTATAACCACTCACTACATCCATTCTGTGTTTCAAGGTTTCTGGAAAAAGGCTGCAAGGATGGAAAGATCTCATTACACTTGTCAGGTGCCAAGTGTCACCTCCCAAAGATAGTTTCACCTGTTTTAATTGCTTGTTAGTTCAGTCAACCTGCCTTTAGCTGAAATATTTTTATTGTAATTAAGATAGGCATGGTTACTTAATGCCAAAAAAATGTATCTTATCAGCCTACCACTTTCACTCACAGAATGTGCTATCTCTTCAGTTATAACAGGCCAGAGAGATTTATAATAATTAACCTAAAAAGGCTATTCATAGAAAAGGGCCCAGCTGTGATCTGATTAAAGTAGTCTAGAATCCTTGGGCCAAATTAAAACATCTTGTAAGATATCAATTGACTTAGCACACTTTTTATATTTCTCCCTTCCTTCCACTATTTTTTTACTCCAACATACCACTTTTAAAATGAATTTTATCTTGGTTTTTTCCCCTGCAAAAGTAGAAAATATCATTGAATAATACATTTACACACTAAAGCACTAAAAATAGACTTTTGGAAAGTGTCTATGAACTGACTGTAATTTTTGTATATCTGCTATTAAGTGAGTGCAGACTACAAATCTTGGCACATTCAATTCTAAGTTGACTTTCACTCTGTATCCCACTGAAATTGAGGGGGTTGTATTTGTGAGTCATTAGGATGAAAGCTTTGCCCCAAAGATATAAAGAGTAAGGATTAAATCTTGATGTCACTGAAGTTAAGGGCAAGGCTCTTCTTCCTTCAGTTGGTTCAGGATTTCACCCTAGGTCGTATGGCAGAATTTTAGCCTCTGTTTGAGGAGAAAATGAATTAACTGTCACATGCCAGACAGATGAACATAAAGCAAATTAATCTGTAACCAGAAAACAAGCCACAGGGAACATCACCATCACACACAGCTCCATACATCACGAGACCTTCTGTTCAACATGAAAGCTATGAAGGTGCCTCTTTCTCTCTCTGGTTCCATCATCTAGAAGCCTCCATTGAACCAGCTTCAGGAGGCATCTCTGCTACCAACTCCTTTTCCATGAAGGAAGTCTGGCTACACACCTCCCTGATTCTTGATTAATTAGCAAGCTATTCTGCATATTCACAATATGTATTACATATAGAAGTGGGCTCTGGCATTGGTCCAACCCAAAGTGTAAGAAGCTGAGTGAAAAATTCTCACCAGTGATAAAAACAGTTAGGGTAATGGAGCTTTTCAAAAAAGAAAAACATTTCATTTTCACTTTACATTTTTCTTCAAAACAGATGGATATTTTGAATGTGAATAAATACTAGAATGGGTTGAAAAATGAGCATATCTTACTAAAAAACTTTAAAAAGTTAAAAGTTCTTTTAAAGAATTAAGTCCAAAATTTGTCAATCCACCTTGGATGACACTAAAATGTATTCAAAGACCTAACTCACATTTCTCAGAATAATCTGCCTTGGAATACTAGAAATCAGAAAGTACTTCCAATACTGTTACCAAAGAAGAAAATCATACTAAATCTGTATGCCACTCTGGTAAGGCAATAAACTTTATGAGCAGGGTGAATGTCACAAATTAGACAACTGACCATAAAGTATCAGTAAAATCTATTAATAGCCAGCATGTGGCAAGGCTGTGGAGCAGGCAGTGTTCCACAAGGCTTCATTTTGCTTGGTTTTCACCTGTCTTTTTACTCTTTCCATGTGCAACAAAACGTGTCTACACTAAGCATTTTTTAAATAGATCAAGTTCTGTTTTCTCTCTGTTGGCCTTAACATTCCTGCAAGCTAAGGAAAATAAATGTGGAACCTGGGAGATTATTATGACAACTCCCACACTCCATTAAATTCTCTCAGGAAAACATGAAGTGTGATAAGACAAACGGACTGACAAAAATGGTCTAAACCCAGAAAGAGACTGCGAGGAAGTGGCAGAGCAAGCAGGCAGCCTCCAGATGCCATCAGGGTTTATGGGACAGGTAGGAGTGGGGCACAGGGTGCTTTTACACCCTGCTGATCCTCCACCTCCCAGCCCCTGTACACTGCACAGGCAGCGCAGGGAGAGGGGATGGCAAGAGGGGCCTTTGTCCAGCAGAAACCTGCCTTGCTCACTGCATGGCCTGTGCTGTTTGGCAGGGTTTGTGAAGCTTGGAGCAGGCTGCAAACAGGACCCAGCTCCATCCCTTTATCCTGTCTGAGACCTCCCTGCCTCTGGAGGATCCTCCACCAAGCAGTTGTAAGCTGACACCAGCTCCTTTGCACCTCACAGGCAACACAAAGTGGATCAAAAGTGGGGCAGGAAATCTGTCTGTGGGGCTCTTGTTCACACTTAACATGTCCTTTTCTTTCTGCCTCTCTTTTTCTTTTCCTTTAACAATGACAGGATTTTTAGAACTGGAGATGCAGCCAAATAATGTCAAAAAAGGAAAGATTTTGGTTATAGTCAGTTATCTGGCACTATCTATTTAGAAATGTCTGAACAAATAACTCCAATGTCAGATGTTCTAGTTCTGGCAGAGAAAAGAAATATGATTAGATCTGGCTGCCCAGATGTCCCAATATTGAGAATAATATTTTTAAGCACGAACTCATGTACTGCTCCTGTCATGTACTTCAACAGACTTATTTTGTTCTCGTGGGCTATAAATTGTAGTAAAATTGAACCAGATTAATGGTTATAGCTGGCCTTTCTTCTGTCAAACATTATTTCAATAGAAAACAAGAGTCTTTGTGTGTACAGACTCGAGTTCCTCTTCCCTTGGTAATGTGCAGATCCATATCCAGAAATAAGAGCTTTTAGTCGCTATTTCTTTTCACTTATTTGGTATTACATTTCCTATTGCCATGTGTTTTCTACTTATGTTTATATAAACATGGTTTATATATAAATATACAAATCTATACATTTCTTCATATTGTCATTTTCATTTCTTTTCACCTGCTCTCATTCCTTTTCATTTCTAGGATCACTGAGATGGCAACAACTCCTATCATGCAGTTTTGTCTATTTTTCAGTTATTTTTCTGCTGGTAGTTTGTTGCACCCAAAGCTCTCTGCGCTCATTATGTTGGTGTTGCTGTGTTTATGAAATTCTCACTTTTATTTACAAAGAAAATGCTTGAACCTCAGTGCCAAAATACGTATTTTCTTTTCTTCTGATTTGAAGAAGATAGCTTTATTTGAAAAAGCACTTGAGGATACCTGTTTTTCTGAATGGTTATCTATACTTTTTTATTCATTAAAAGCAGAGACAAGCTCAAAACACAGAAGTGGGGTGTCTCATTTTTTGCCTAAATTTTGTGCTATTTAAACCTATTTAGAGTTTCAGCTTTATACACCCATCAGAAGTGGACATCAAGAAAGCAGTTTTGACAGTAGGTGAGTGAAACTCTCCAGTAAAAAGTTCCAACCAGATTGCTTTTCCCTGAAATGCATACGCAAAAGGCTGCTTTTGCTCTCTTTAAAATTGTTCACAGGGGCCTCATTATTTGCACAGAGATTTATATAATTGCAGCCACTCACATGATTTCAAAAGCTGCATGTATAAAAAAAGAAGAAAATAAATATTTTAATATTTTATTTCTTCTTAATGCCTAGCAAGAATGTTCAATTACAGCCTCTCTACTTATAAAAATCATACAAAGGTTTCAAGTCTCAGCATGTTCCGGCAGTAAAGTGCAAACAATCTTGTGGTTACAAAGGCTACTTTGCTGAACCTCATTCCTTCTTCTTTCTCTCCCACCAGCTGAATAAATGAGAGACATATTTAGCAGCTTCAGAAGAAACTATTTTCTCATGCTCCCACTAACAAATCAGGGCAAGAAATGACAGTAAGTCACGGGATAGGAGCAAAGGATGTAGAGAGAGGAGTAAATTAGAATTGATAAGGGAGGATGAGATAAATAGAGGAAAAAAACCCAAGCCCAAACACTAAATTCTGACAGCAGATGAAAACGGAGCAGCATACATTGAGGAAACAAGATGGTAGAGCATAAAAAATGAATACATTACAATCTCTTGAAATCAGATTGTTTTCATTCATAATCATATCAGAAGAACAGAAATTAGTGGCAATTATATATTTTCTTTTTAACTGCCTTTTTTTCCTATTATTCCAGATTGTTTATCCTGTACATGGTGACACAGCATTGACAGAAACACTAACCCAGGCACTGACTTGATTAGGAAAACTCACTTGTCATGAAGAAAAGCTCCCAAAATCTCTCACTAGTGCACAGTATTTCTTCTTATGTTTTGGTTGAGGTTCACACCTAAGCAAGACCAAATCTTTTCAGGCCCCTCCCAGGGGCAGTGTGTGACCTGCAGTCTGGCACCTGCAGCATCAGGAGGGTGGCTGGGCCCCCTCACCCAGCAGAGCCCTCACTGAGCCCTGCAGCAGCTGCTTCAAGGAGTGCAGCTTCTGGGAGCCATTGCTCAGCTTCCTAGCAAATGGTTTTACACATTTGCAAGAACACAAAGTTAGTCAAAGCTAAAAGTGCCCCATGTGAGCCCAAGCAAGTGCTCTCCAGATGGATGCTGCTGTTCCCTGTGTGGCCCGAGGAGCCTCCCTGGCCCTCCCCAGCAGCAGATTGTTTTCTGGTACTTGCTCTTTCTGCTGGCAAGGAAGAAAATGACATCCAACATGTTTTGAATTAGAATGACTACAGATTTCCCCAAAAGAGTGCATTTATATAGGGAGAGATCTCATCCAAAACTGATACAATTCAGGTTTGATTTCTATGACCTTTACGACAGGCAACAAACTTCAGACAGTAGGCAGGGGGAGGTAGACTGTCCTAATTGCTCCACGTACTCACAATTAATCTATAGCCTCACTACCTGGTTTTAATTTGTGGCAGAAGATGCCTCACCACATCAAAGATAGCGATTCACCTCTCCACTAATCAAAATCTGAAGAGCTACTACCAATAGTAATTAGAGAGCTAAGGCCAGCCATCATGCAATTCAGCATTAATTAAACAACGTTATAGTGGTTTTCATTCAGCTCACAGAGTGCACCAGAAATAGGCAGAATAGGCATCATAGATTTTATCTACTTCTCCAGAAATCTTTTGCTCCTTGTGATTGAAACCCTCAGTTCCCCAGTAACCACAAAATTCAACTTCTTTTTATTGCTATAAGATGGAAAACAGTGACTATTCATAGTAATTTGGATGGTTCCCCCTTCCAATAAGTATTAAGGAAAAGGAACAGTCCAGTTTTTTTGGGTTTTAGCAATTACATAAATATACTTAAATAAAAGATGACATAACAGACAATGTATACAGATACTATAAATCAGTGTCCATCTATTCAGTCAGTTTGGAATTGAGATTTCTTTATACTGTCCAGAATACTTAGATATGACAGAAAAAAGTGATGTTTATAAGACTTGGGAGAAAGATACTGTTGGATTCTTTAGAAGCTTACTGTCATTTTTGCCCATTAACTTTGTGAAATACTGACTTGAGCTGAAAGTTCAAGAGTCATAAGCAGCATTAAGATTAGGATCTTAACTAAGTACTGCTCTTCAGTGATGCTTTCCACTCTTAACATTTAAACAGGGTCTTATTTTAACTTTGGCCTCTCTGTAGCTGGAAAAAAAAAAAAAAAAAAAAGTGGTAAAGCAGGGTCCAGTAGTTTCTGATACTTTTGTGAAATAGGCTTTGGTAAAAGAAAGACCAAGTTCTCAGCTTTAATAAACTGACCAAACTTTTCTGTGGGGGACAGCACCTAAAATCTGGCTCTTGGGATGGATAAGGCTAAGATTAAAAAGCATATAAGAAGCATATAAAGAAAGGTAACAAAAATGTTGATGGTGAAAAAACTCCAGCACACTAAAAATAGGAAACAACTCAACATGATAAAATGAGCCCTCATTTAATCTTTGTCTGCAACCAAAAATTAGCATAGAATTTGGCAAGAAATAATATTTTAACTCTCTACTCAGGACGAAGCCTGAGGCAATGGTGCTAGCCAAGAGCAAGACACAAGGCTGGTTTTATATGGGAATGCTCATTCCTGTGCGTATCCACAGGGGACTAGTTCATGAATCACACACAGGCAAGTGGGATAAGGGAGTCATCTGAGACCAGAGTCAAAAGCAAACCCCACAGGATTTCTGCTTGGAGCATCTTCCTGTGGCCTGAGCCCTGGAGGTGCTGCTGCATGACATCCTGGCTGGCTGAACAAGCAGAGTACACAGCCAACAACCACCCAATTAAGGCAAAATGTCTGTATGATTAACACGGCAGGACTTCAGGAGACCAGAGCAGCCATATTTCAAACCCATGTTAAGCTCATTTTGGACCTAAGACTACTTTAATAATGCATTGATTTAATCTGCCAAACGTGTAGCTATAGCTGCAGCTCTGTGAATGAAAAATATTCAGCTGTATGTTCCATGTTCCACACAATTTCTTCCTTTTACCAACCCCTCTTGGTACTTCATATGCCTTAAAAATGGTACGAATGATGTGCATCAGGGCTCCAGGGCATCTGGGAATGGCCCTGGTACTAAAAGGAAGCTTTGCCACAACAGGATGGAGAGGGGACAAGATGTCATGAAATATGAGCTTCCAAGTCAACCTACACATCATGGTTTGTTTTCTAAGGAAAAAAAAATAATTACTGTGCTCAGCTTCAAATCAAAATATTTTATTGGCATGCCACACAGTACAAACAGTGTCAATGTGTAGAAAAAGCAGAAACCTTGGGTAACTGTCAGCAATAGACACAACACATCGTGCATCTGCCCAAGATAACTCTTCACAGTGTGTTTGGGGTTTTATCCCCTGTGTCCATTTGTCATTATTGTCCATTTCTAAGCTGGTGGCAGGTTGCTACATAGCATGATGCTATCCCTGCCGTTTCTTTCCTTTCTCCTAGGGTATGCACAGTTTTTCCTCATCGTTTTTTAATGGAAAGTCTTTTATCATTTCTGGTAATGTAAGCAAATATCTTCCTAACACTGTCTTGTACTATTCATACTGGAACAGTAAGTGCCTTTTATCCAGTGTTTTCTTTTCTGTCACATGGGCTGCACTGCCTCTCTTCTTCCAGCTCTCTTCTACAGAAAATTAGTCTGGAATTAATTAGGATCTACTTCAATTTTGCTTTCTAATGTAATCAATAGTCATAAATTATCTATCTCAGGATTTCTTCAATTGTCTCAGATAGTACCCCTAGATTTCTTTTATACTGTCCAGAGTACTTAGATATGATGGGAAAAAAAGGGATGTTTATAAGACTTGGGAGAAAGATACTGTCGGATTCTTTATTAGAAGATTATTGTCATTTTGCCCATTAACTTTGTGAAATACTGACTTGAGCTGAAAGTTCAAGAGTCATAAGCAGCACTAGGATTAGGATCCTAACTCAGCAGTTGTCTTCTTGTCAATAAGCTCAGCTTCTTCTCTATACAGCACTCAACTTCTTCTCTACATCCATCACAAAGATGAACCAATGGTACCCACAGTATGAATCAGCAATATCCATGCCCATAATGAGGCATTTTTGATGCCTGGCTAGCAAGGATACCAGAATGACCATAGAAAAGCAAATGATAACATATGTTTACATTTTTATCCTGCTCACAGTCACTGAGCTATGACTCACAAAGTTCTGAAAGTGCCTTGGGAGACCAGAAACCAAGCCAAGGCTATACTACAAACAAATGTGGGGATGTGATTTCCAGCTCTGCTAGATTTGCCCCCATAGACACATATACAGAGATACATAAGCACATTTCCCATTATTTTCAAAAGTGACTGCCTAGTGGACACCTATATTTCTGATTGTCAAAAGAATACTTGTTTTCTGGGAAAAGATGAGAGCTTTTTCCTCTCCAGTGTGTGATTGGAATGGGCAGGGAGATCTCATCCCTTATCCTCTGAGTTCCTTTAATAAAAGTGACTGAATTCTGTTTCCTTTCAGGCCTGATGTGACAATGAAAGAATGCACATGTTAAAAAATGAAAAATAATGGAAACTACTGCAAAGCTACACTTTAATTTTCTAAACAGAGTAAAACTGAAGAGAAGACTTAAATATAAAGAAATTTGAAGTGCACAGATCAACATTTGTTACATAAGTAGGTTTTTCAAAGTAAGTCATTCTCCACTATAACTATACAGCAGAGGTAACCCACATTGCACAAGACTCCATATTTTTTAAAATTCTTTTAGTGTGTATGTTTTATTTCTTGCATCAATGAGTCATAAGATACAAGAAATTAATTTAAGGCTTGAAAGCTAAAAGGAGGAGAATCTGATATGTGTAGTACTGTAGACTCAGATTCTTGTATCCAACTACATAACATATTTTCTTTCCACAGGAGGTAGTTATGACAAATTAGAAGTCTGAAAATTTTCTGATGGTGTAAAGGCTCCAGCTGTCACTAGGGAGATAGTGATCAGATTTCATAGCTGCATGGTCCCATGGCACCACTAAGAGTTCCATATGGTCATCCAAATGTTTCAACTAAACCCACAAAAAAAAATTCCACCATGGCTTTTGCTTTTAGAAAAATAAAATTCTCCTTGGTAGGAATTTTTCCTAACATGCCACCAATAAACAGAACTTTCTTGATTTGGTTGTTTTAATAGAAAATAACTGTTAGCATGATTGTCTTTGTTACAGGTTGAAGTGGGTAGAAATAGCAGCAGTGCAGCACTTGTGCCCAACCTCTAACTTTTTAATCTAGCACAACTTACATAACAGGAAGAAGGCTGGTAAGTGGACATGCAATGAATAATTAAGATGTGTATATGTACATGGAAATAAACAGTAATTTCTTCAAACCACTTCTCTTTTGGTATAAAACCACCTCTGTTAAATTGTTAATGCCATTACTGTGGACAGAGACTTTCGTTCATGTCAAAGATGTCAGCATAAGCCTCAACAATAACAAATGACAAATGCATAATTTATTGATTCTTAAATGGCTATGTCCTTGGATGTATTTCTTATAACTAATCTGCTTGGAGACACATCTGGCTCCTGAAGATAGCATCTGTTTTAAAGAAGGTCAGTGTTATATTTTAAAGGCAGAAGAACACAATCTTTTATCTGCTGTGCTCCTCTGTTCTTTTAGCCTACAAATTCAGCTCTCACTCTATTCTGTCTACTATTTTATATCAAATCAAAAATTGAGCAATCTGTTGTTGAGTTTTGAAACAATGATAAATGTACACAGACACTATGAAAATGCAAGGAAAGAATGTATAGTTTTAAAAGTGATTGTGTACTGTGTAAAATGAATTATTTAAAAATAAATTTTATTATGTTAATATTGCTCTCATTAATACTTCTTTTTGACAAAGCTCAATCAATCTGTTTCAATAAATGGTGCTTGCTTGTCCAGAGCTTGTTTTACTAGATGTGCTCCTTCTGAATGTGATCCTAAGATCTTCTCGCATAAAATCTGCAAACACAGAATGCTGCAATGTTTATTCTGCTGCTGGGCTATGAACCATGACTTATCCCCCAATTATTCTTGTACATGCAAAGCCTGATCCCTCATATCTTTGTTTTTTCTGCATGATATTTATGCACATATATATTTCATGTGATTCCAATCAATGTATCTTTGTTATTTCATAGAGTTTCCATTGAATTTAAGCTGCATTTATTTTTACCTACCTCATGGCTGGAACGCTAATATATAAATAAGTGCTTAAAATCATCTTGAAGTTTACATTAAAATAGGCAGACACAAGTACAAATGATTTAGAAACTGCCATTTTAACCCTGTGATGAACACCTAGGCACCTTTTGCTTTTATATTTCACCTTGCACCATACACAAAATGTTTAATTATTTGAGGATTAATGGAGGTAGTTTATAATTAAGCTGAAGTATGAACTGATGTCATCATCTCAGTATGATGATATACAGTTTTATGCCAAAGCACCTGTTGTTTTGGAAGGAAGCAGCTGATATCATTATCTACCCAGCCAGATAGCCTAGCTTCCTGCTGCTTAAAAAATTATCCTAAGGGTTACCTAAGTTGGGGTAATACAGCATTTACTTTTTCATGCCCAGGATAGGAGAGAATGCATAAAATTACTTTATTCTCAAAGGTAGAGGGAAAATTGGGGGGGGGGGCGGTATGGGGAGGGTCATGATGCTAAAATAGTTAATGTTTATTTGTGTGGAACACAAACCTTGCAATTTTTTTTTTCCATGCATGAATATACATGCAAAAAAATTTATAACAGGTAAATAAATAAATGATTGGACAAGAGTCCTTTATAAAGCACAAAGGATAAGATCCTCTGCTTTGCTGTAAACATTTTACACCTTATGATTGACTCTGACCACTGTATAGCAAAGGTTAGCCCAGCTGGGGGTTTCTCCTGTGGAGAGGTACTCAGCTGCCACCCTGTTCTTTGTCCCTGATGTTATGAGAAAAAGAGGTTGCCAGGGCAATTTGGGATGGGGGAAGCTCTGTTATGGTGGGCATTTGACAGCCATGAGCTCATTGCAGCCTCCCATGCCAGTGCTGTGGATCAAAGCCACATGTATGAAGCACCGAATCCTGAATCCACAACCAGCCTTGGGAAGCCCACACCTCCATCCTTCCAAGTGCTGTTCTGACAGAGTGTGGAACCAAGCCCAGTGTTTTTAGCGTGCCTCCAACTATCAGGCTTTCCTCTGAATTGTGGCATTATGCCAGAGCTGTTCATTTGGGTTGTCGTCAACCTGCACTGCTATAAGGAGAGCTAAAACGCAATAGTAGCAAACACATCATGAGAATTCCTGGCTTTCTCCTGTCTCCCAATGAGATTTTTTTTGCCTTTCTCAGCCACGTGATGCCACATCCACCAAATTTTCCTTTTGTAGTAATGTCTGATACGTATTCTGAGCAGGTGCAATATCAGATATTTGCTGGGACTGGTCATCTACATCCATGCAGTATTTGAAAAAGCATAATAAGTAACATGATTTCTTTTTCTTTCTTCCTTCAATCCTTTTTCGTATGTTTTTTTTCATTTTTTTCATCTTATGAACTACTTTTTTTCCTCACTCAGTTCTCAATTACGTTGAATAGAATATCTCTTCACTCTTCTTTTAGGTTCTTTCCAAGAGTACTCCAGCAGCTGCTCTTTCCATAGATCTGATACCACTTTGAAAGGAAACAGTGACTAGTAGGAGGTACATTTCCCACCCCTCCCCAGCTTCCCAGACCTCCTGTAGCTTGGCAGATCATACCACTTAATAATATGAATAAAGCAACTTTTGACAGATCAAGAAGTTGTGATGGAAAGAATCCTGCGGTCTTTTTTCCCACATCTTGCATCCAGTTTTCCTTGGGATGTGTTTTCTGTTGGTTCCTCCACGGCTATCTTAGAGAAATAATATTTCTTGAATGTAACTATTTAGGTTTTGCTGTGAAGGAGAGACAGTGGCTTTTCCACTGTGTTTTTTTCCCTCTCTATTTTGAAGTTATCTTATTCCATTTTTATCAACATTTCCGGGTGTTCTTTCCTTTTGCCTGAACTATTATTGCGCCCATAATTGTGCTACACATATCGATGGTAAGTGAAAAGAACACTTAAGTGATCTTCAGCAGATAAAAATTATGCTATTCCCTGACACATCACCAGAGTTAACACGCTTTCTTAGCAGTAAAAAACATTTTGAAATTAGCACAAATTTGGGGCTAATATCTATATTATAAACCACTTTATATGCAATAGATTAATGAATGTTTTTAAGGGATTTTTATTGAGCTTCACACCAGATGGGGAATAAGGTGTAGAAGCTTCCTGACAGAGGTATACTCTTTGTGGTGGTTATAATAAGGGTGTGCCAGAGATCAGATTAGTGCCCTAATGGGCTGGAGTTCAGCCCTGTGACCACTGTGACATTGTGCACATTAACCGTGGGCGCGTGCGGAGGCGAAAGGCTCTTGTCTGGATATTTATGGGAATTGAAAACCACAGCCACCAGTGGGTTGAATGAAGCTAAGTTTTATCCTAACCTTCTTCCTCTTCCTTTCACATCATAAAGCTGCCCTGCAAATTAGGTTTTCAGAAAGATATTTAATAATACAGAAAGCTATACTGCCACTCTGAATGTGCAGTAATTGCCTGTGGGTAGGCACTTGTATTTACAGCTGGTGCATTCTAAGCCTTGGAAGTTATTTCTCTATTTGCTAGACTTCAAAGAAAGTATTGCTTGCTATTTTTCATGATACCTAGCATTGCTATCTGACCAGCATAATGAAATGCTGACTAAAGGTAACAGTATAAAATTCTTTTCTGTACTTCCTTTCTTTGCAAAATGTAACACACAGTTTATTTAAAATTAGTTAGGGTAAAAGAATTTTTATAGAAATGAAAAACCTGTTGTAGACAAGTTCATAAATATTGACTGTGCATATTTCCAAGATAATAAAAAAATTGAAAACTGTTCTGTATTTCCAAGTGTAATAAAACTAATAATTAATTACAAATTTGTATCAAATCCTTTTAACCTACAAGTTTCATTTCCCTTAAAATTTATTTATCAAAAAAGCTTATTTTTTAAAGCATGAACTTTAAAAGTAAAGACAAAACAAAATTAGAATTGAACCTTTGTATTGAGCTAGAGGGAGAAAACCATGGATATATTTTTAAATGTTTTTGTACAGTTTGATCTTGGAATTATATGGATATTTCTCTTGCAAACTTGGCTTTCACCATTGACACTTTTTCACTTCAGGGTCATTAGCTACATCCATAATAATTACTTTAAAGATATCATGGTTTTGAACATTTTCTGAGGACCCAACACAGAAGTTTCAGGAATATTTTGTGTGAACTAATCTATAGCTCATAATCTTTGAGAGAAATTCCAAAGCCTCCTCAAAAAGAAAAAAAGTGACGAGCAATAATCCAAATCTTTAATGTTTCCTAACTTTATTCTGTAGATCCTCAATTCACTGGATCAGTGAAAGCTTAGTCCAAAATCTGCCAAGGAGCCTCCTCAATTTAACACAAAACTGAGCAACTTTAGAGTGTTAAAAGTCTTATATAAAAATCTGTCTTAACCAGCATCTCTGAATTTGCTGTCTTTGAAATTATTTTCCTTCCGTACATTAAAATGAGATTGTAGAATAATGAAAATCTGCCCACTGACTTCTACTTCATTCTAGTCCATCACCAGAAGCTGAAGACACTGGAACAGCTGCATCAACACAAAAGCATCCAATATGATGCTGGATCAAGCACAGCAATTGCCCTTTTGTTTTCTCTTTTGAGGATGTTTGGTTTGTTTTTTACTTTTTGAAGACAAAAAGATACTTTTTGGATCTCTAGGAATGTCTGTACAAACATGTAATTCTGTCTGTACAAATATTTCTCTTCTGCACTAAAAATAAATTTATTTTACATAAGACCTTGGGAAAAATGTGAACCAAAGTGAATCATGTGCCATATTGCTCCTTGAATATTAAGGCTAAATTCACTACTGGCATATGCTGACGTAGGTCTGTTGAGTTTGATGGAGTTATTCTATCCCATACTAGCAGAGAATTATGGAGCAGCTTGGTTTTGTTACATAAATTGGACTGATGTGAATTAGATAATTAAGACTATCAATTAAGTTATGGGGTTTGTACAATCTGATTCCTGTGAATACATGGGTTGAATATACATGGTCAGAACCTACTCTTACATTTTGTATTATAATATTCTGGAGAGCCAAATAACCCCTTGATTCTTTGCAGTAGTGGAGAATAGAAGGATGTTTCTCCTGGGGTGACAAAAAGTGCAATGATGACATCTTTGACTTTTGTGCTTCTCACATAAATCAGACTCCCCTAAATCAGTGTAGTCCTTTACTGACATGAAAATTCCGTATTTCAGCTCTAGTTCAAGTTATTCTGATATTATTAAATAGCTCACGTAATAAATCACTAAGCATAGAGTAAACCAGCAATTTCCTGGTCAGTTCTCAACTATTTTACCTAAACCTTTCTTGTTGCACAAACAGGAAGTTGAAGCTCTTCCCTGCTGTGAAAGGGGAATAAACAGATTCCTGGAAAGCAGAACCCAAGTTTGATAGAAATATATACCATTATAAGTAGGAATATATAATATTCAGGGAAAGGAAGGATGTTGAGGGGAACTGCTGCTCCCAGCAGTCTGTTGTTCTTCACTGAAGTCCTGGCAGGAAGAACAGCAGATGGAAACATCACTCAGCATTGTCTTTGAGAAAATGTGTGTGTGTCATCTTCTCATTTTTCCATAAAACTCCCTCTAAATATTTTAAGTGACCAGAGAGAAGGAGCTTCCATCACCCCTATATCTACTACAGAGTGGCTTCCAGAGAACTACCGTGATGTTTCTGGATGGAATATGAGCCAGTTACTGATTTATTAGCAGTAATGAGTCTCCTGAAGCTGTAGGTCTGCACTGTTAGCAAGGCATTGATATCACAATCATACAAGTCTGCACTTCAGCCTGGGATTTTTTTTCCAGACTATCCTGAACAGAGGAGGAAGGTCCTTTCAGGTCTTCATCTACTGCTAAGACTCAGCTCCTTTTTTCATTACATGTAGGTAAGTGATAACAAATATGAGCAACATTTCAGGAACAAAAATGCTGCTGGTCACCTCTTCTGGTTCAAAGCAGCCATCAACACCGAGATCAGAGCACAAATAATGAAGGATGATCACAGGTTGGCCAATCAGTTTCAACTGTGTTTAGTCTTCTGAATCATCACATCTTTTCAGCTTTCCCTTGGGGAACAGAGCAGGGAAAAATTAATTATAACAAAAGAGTGATCCATGTGCAAGTGAGGAAAGGTGAGCTCACTAAAGTAGTGAGTGCTCACAGTTGGGAACACCTCAGCCTGGTAGGAGACAACAGGCAGAAGAGAGACTGGGATCTCATAGAGAACCACACCAAGAGGCCTCAGGAAGGAATTTGATACACAGACAGACCATAGAGGAGATGCACTTTCTCTAGGTTTATTCTGTCACCTGAAGCCACTGAAAATTTTTGGAGTGAGAATTAGGTTAGAGAAAAAGATCCAACCTGAAAAGACATTTTGGGCAGGGTGAACAACTGTTTTTCAGTCTGTTAATTTTACTTCAGACAGCTGATCTGAATTCCTCTGGTTTAAAAGTTCATTTCCTCTACCTGTGTTCAAAAAAACTCAGTATTACAGGCTGAGAACACTTTGGCTTCTCACTATGAAGAAAGACAGAATCAGCCTTACTTCACAGCTACACTTGGTTTACCATTGTAACTATGATCCCAGTAAATGCTGGAAGAGGAAAGAAAAATGAGCTTTCTCTTCCTGTCTTCAGCTTTCTCTATTGTGCAGACCCAAATCCTTCAGTCTCCTGATTGATAACTGTGCCTTTCCATGGTTATTTGAGATAATCATGTGGAAAATCAGTGCAAATGATGCATGTTTAATTGGGGCACTTCCAGAAATCCTGCATATCTGCTGACCTCTCTGAGAAAAATCTGGATCCACTCTGAAAGTCAACCAACAATTTCTGGCAGAGCCAAAGGCACTCCAACCTGAGACAGTAAATAACCAACATATTCAATGACAGAGAAAATGTGAACCATTCAAATTTCTTCAACCATGACAAAGAAAATATTAAGTTACATTCAGTTCAGGCATCAATTGGTAAAATTCATTCTTTCTTGTAAATATATTTGCAAGGATCATGTAACAATCACTGCCGAAATCCTCAGCTAGCATAGGTTTTCCTCATTCTGCTGCTCAGTGAGAAATTGGCTCCATAAACTCTTTGTGTCCTTTCTTGTGAACACCACCAACACAAGCACAGGCCAGGACTTTATCCTTTCTTGGTTTTAAACTTTGAGCCAGAGTAAAAGAAGAGAGAAAAAACAAAGCTCCAGAGAAAAGCTTACCGAGCATTTTGTATCTGCTCAGGTTGGAAGAAAGTAGCTATTTACAATATTAATTAACTGCAGTGAGATCTTTAAAGCAATCACATTGTTTTAAATACCAGTAAAATATCAGACAGACAAAGTAAATATTATGTAATTAATCTCAAATTACAGTCATGCTACAGTCATGAACTGTCAAGTGCTTCAGCAAAAGACATAGTGATACCTTTTATGCTACAAAAGCTCTCAGAAGCTACACCAAGTAGACATTTGCTATGTCCCCACCAGAGTGTATTTCATCGTTGAAACATTTGTGTGCCTATTAAAAATACATTTCTGTTTCTAGACTGCTTGTGGCAACAGGTAAAGGCTAGGCAGCTAGGAGAAGCTGCTTGTTTGCTGAGCCTGTCAGAACACTTCTGTGTCAATAGAGAAAATGCATGTGCACAGCTCTAATGGGATCCCTCTATTGTAGTACCTTGTCATTTTGAGAACACCTTGCCCTCCACGCCCTGTGAGCATTTTTTACAGTCAGAATCAACATGCCTGAGTTCTTATTTCTAACTTTCAGTAATGTTTATTATTGTTTGTCAGCAACTCAGCTCTGCTGGAAAAATCTCCTTTGGTGAATAATGAAGTCATTCCCACAGTGACTGCTGGGTTCCAAAATTCTCAGTACTCTACCTATGGCTATTTAGCTGTACATGAGAAGCGCAGAAAATCTTACTTTTCATGGCCCATAAATAAACACCCAATCCAACACTTCAGCACATTTCTAATTGTAATGCAGCATATAATGTTTCAGTGCACAATACAGATGTTTTCAGTTATTATATGAAGAGGAGACAATGATGGTTAAGTATGTGTTTGCATTATAGTCACGGCATGAAATCATTATGTTGAACTTTCTTGATCATTTTCTTTATATAAAAAAGAAAACTCTGTTCAGCCATTATTCTTTCCCTCATGGAACAAGTTGCAGAAAAGTCAAAGACATCCATTTATAAACCACTAACTTATAGCAAAATAAAGGGTAAAATTTCTGTACTCTTTCTGCCTGTTTCTCTGTTGTTAATCATACACCACCAGTTGGCTGAAATGAGCCGAGGGGGTACAAGGATATGAGCAAGAGCAGAGTTGTCCTGTGGGACCTTTATTCTCAGTGAAAACAGCCCAATATCCCATCTCCCCGGGTCTCCCTGCTGCGAGTTTTGCAGGTGACTGTCCTCAGAGGAGCTCCAAAGTGTTCCCTCACTGACACCACGGTGCTACTATTTCTTCAGTACTGGTCCTCATTAGCTTTTCTCTGCCTTCTCTCTTTCTTTCTCCCCCATTTTCCTGTCCATCCATCCTGGCAGTCTTCTGGAAAGCTAAAACTACAAAACAGAACCTTCTGCTGTCATTTCCTTACCCACTCCACAGCCATCTCCCTTCCAGTCCGCCTAACTGCAGTAAATTATTACTTGATGAGAATAACTCATTAGTTCACTTATAAAAAGGGCTGACCTCACAAATAGATATTTTTATGAGTTCTATTCGTGAAGGCAAAAATAACTATTTTGGTTATGTGAACAAGCTACATGGATACACATGGGCAGTAACTATCTAGGCAACTCCAGACCACAACTTCAGACCATTTTAATTTTAGAAAAATCAAACCTTAAAAGGCAAAAACGTTTTGCATTCCTAGATTGGAAGGGCTGGGTTTATCTGTTCAAAAGAACTTATCATTTGAGATCATTTTTGATGCAGAAATTTAGATGAAGTGAGAGAAGAAAGAGTTATGACACTATTTATCAAAGTATTGAAATCAAAATGGAGTAACTGTTCCAAAGCCATCACTGCAGAAATTCATACAACTGATCAAAGCAAACTTTAAATCTTGTTATGTGTTGCTTTTCCTAAAGTACAGAACTGATGTTCTGAGTTACCAAACCAGACAAAATAAGAAAAAAACAGTGTCATGGTACAGCTCAAGCTTGATTTTTAGGTTCAGGAAACCGGAAAAGTCTTCAGCCAGGTAGAGAATAAAAGAGAGCAGGCTGCAATGACATTGTGTGCATTAAACGAAATATTTCAAAAGAAAATGTAAGGCCAAAATTTTCAGAGATGGAGACTTCAATTTAAAAAAAAAAAAAGGTCCTCTACTTTTAGATCAATGCTGATTACGAGAAAACTATCAAAAATTTAGATTTCATAATTAATCACATTTAAGATCTAGCAAATTTTAACATTTCACTGGAAAAATTGCTTTACTTCAAAGATGAATTTGACCTTGATTGATTGATTGTGAAAACTTACACATAGGGTTTAAATCCATATGCTAGAAAAACTCTGGAAAAATAAGTTGCAGCAGTTGAATGACATGAATTAATATTGCAGTTGAATGTGCTAGTTAAAACAGATAATGTTTTTCAAAAGATCAGTCTAATTCTAAATTCTGATTTCTGATTATAAATTACTTATGAACGAATGATTCTTAAAATTGAGTGTACTCGTAATAATTTAACCAACTAAATATGGAAACTTATTTCAGTCTATTCAAGCCATGTTTCCCACACCTCTGTACCATGCATTGCCTCAGCTGGATGACTGATCATGTGAAAAGCTTTAGTCCAATCCTTTCTTGCTTCTTCAAGTGACCTCCGAGAGCACTTGCAGGGAGTGTTCCAAACACTGCAGAATGAGAAGCAGAATTTAATGCATTTATTACCCATGTCAAAACCAGTTTGTAAGTCGTTTAAAGCAGCTTCCAATGTTTCTTGGAGTCATTGCCTGAATAGTGTACATAAGTAACACAGTCATTACAAAAATTCAGCACAATTTTTCAATTGATATGGCTGAATGGTAAGCAGTAAAGAGAGTGACTTCAACCCTTTTCTTGCTTCAGCAATCAAGTTTGTTTTAATTTGTTCTTTCACTAGTGTTCAAAAATAAATAGCTTCTGTGAACAAACAACATATAGATATATAGGGTTTATTGACCAAAGTTTCACTTTATGTTGATGCTCTTTACTTTGGGCTGTACGTCAACTAACTTTCATTATAGTCTTCTTGTCACCTGACATTAACAGAAAGAAGTAGAAATATGTAATTATCAAAATCCTTGTTTGTTCAATATTTATTTAATTCATATGTGAATTACATCTTTTCAGAGAACAAAATTAGCATAAGTGAGGGGAAAAGATGCAGAATCACAGATTTGAAGAATGGTGTATGAGTAAAGTTGTGCAATACAGGATTATTTCTCTGGATATAAGGAAACATTTAATTCTTTCTGTCTTCTTTTCCACACAGCTATATTAGTCCCACAGCCCTTGAATCCTTTTCCTCTGATTGCCTCTAAACCTTGAAAATAATATTTTAAACAAATTCCTAGGAGCCATTGTTTTTATCGTGCTTCACAAACTTCATACTGTACCCTGCATTTTAATTTTTATATTCAGTAAAAGCGGCTGTAAGCTATTTGAACAACTAACTCATTGTGGCATGCTACCTGATACCACACTGAGGTATAACAATTATCTAAATTAAGCCTTTCAACAAGGTAGGCAAGGCCCTTTGTAACACTAAGATTCCAAAGTAAAAAGGGAACACACACTAATTAGGCATTTAGTCTGACACATTAAATCCTATCTGGGAATTTGCCTTATTTACTTTCAGGACTGAATGTGGTGACAAAATGAATGTGACAGAAAAAAATGCTTGGGGATATGTTGATCATCTCTACAATCCTCTAGAAATTTCCCTGTATTACAAGTACAGACCAATAAGAGAGCCAGGAAGGTGATTCCCACCACTAACTTTTAGGCAACCAGGCAACAGCTTTCTCAGAAGTAAACCACTGGGGAAAAATAAATAGTTTTATACTTAATACTAACACATCTAAAACATGCTAATGGTCAGGTTTCAAAATGCTGTAATTATAAATAAGGCATCTTTTTACTAAAACATGCAAATTGCTGGTGAGTTGAGCGTATATTGTAGAGTATGAATTCCTCACCATCAACAACTAATAACAATTAAAAAAAAAAAAAAAACTGGAGAAAAGCAGCCAAACCATCTGACAAAGCCTGGGGCACATGTAACCCCATCACTACAAATGACTGCAGAGCTTACAAATCGAGCCAGATGCTGCTTCTGGAAGGATTTCATCCATAATATCCGAACCGCATGACAGCCTATCACAACTCATGTTTGGCCTAAAGGTGTGCCACACTGGTGGAATTGGCAAATAATGAGAGGGAACAGGAGCAGAGCCTTAATCCTTACTAAGGAGGGGTTTTTTTATTGTTCTTTATGCTGTGGTGGGGCTTTTTTAAATTTGAAAATTGAATTCTTTCTACCTGCAAACACAGGCACAGATGGCGCTTCTATATTATGCTGCTATAATGGACTGATTCGTTTGCAGTGTTGCATTCACGTCCAAATTCATGTCCAAATGCATTGGGTCTTCTGTAGTGTTGCTCAGAATGGGTCAAATGTAGAGAAGATGAGAATCTCCTTGGTGCATAATGAAGAATTTTGCCCATAGCCCCTCTGGCAGGTGCAGCATCTGTGTTCTGAACTCCCTTCCCCAGCAAGGCATGCGGCTGGATAATCACTGCTGAATGAACAGACTTTATGAAAGGGCTGAAAATATGCATGAGAGGGCTGCATTTCACAGACAGGGATACTGGTAAGGGTTACACAATCCATTAATTATGCCTTCATTTCATCATTTCTGATTTTGTTTGCAAAAGACTGCTAAGCAAGACTTGAGACAGAGAGACCAAAACCTGACCCCTGGTACTGAGGTTTTAAGTAGAGACAATCACTAGAACTCAGTTTCCTCCAATTTTGCTTCTGTTTGACTATTTTGAAGTTATCTTTAGGAAAACCCTTCCTTGTTGAGAACTCATGCCTGTGTTTACCTTCAGTGTAATCTTTCTACCAACTTGCACCACAGTTTTCAGTCTGCATTAAATGATACTTAGGAGGATTATTTGCATTTTGTTTAATTATTTTGCTGGTTTATGACTGCAATTTTCTCTAATAAAAAAAAAAATATGACTTCTAAAGATAAAACTCTCCTGTCTTTGTGACTTTTAGGAAAGTGACTTAGGCACAAAATTAATATCCATACATCAGTATAAGTCCATCACCATTGGGCATATGGCTAAAAATATTTGGTTTTCCTCCTGATAAATCATAAAAGAGATTTAAGGCAAGAAACTTGCAGAACACCACAGCCAGGAAGCAGTAAAGAAATCATCATTAGTTATAAGTTTAGTCTATTCTGAGGGCTGGAACTAGTCCCACATGCACACTTTTCTTTCTTTTTATTCTTATTTTGGTTTGGGTTTTTATTTTGGTAGCCAAGAGAGCTGTAAGTCCTCGATGAAGGATGAGTCTCCCGCACTCTGCTCACAGCAGCACACAATGCCCAGGTCTCACCAGCACTCTGGTGAAAGATCTCCAAGTTGAAGGAACACACCACAACATGGGAGTCTTCCAAACAGAACAATCCTGTCTTAACTTTGCTGATTAGGAACATGGGAGGGAAACCGAGAGTCAACGGGAGATTTGGTCCTTTTACAGTGATAGTTTAATCCATCTAGGCAACTCATAAGTTAGAGAAGGTACAAACTCCCCATTATGAAATGCATTCCACTTGCTTATATCCCAAAATAGACAATGTTTAAAATGACTGGAGCTATTTCCACTGAATCAGTCTTAAAATGAATGCTAAACTTGATGGAGAGTGGGGATACCATTATGGGATGTCCTTTGGATAAGGAAATAACAACAAGTAAGCATTGTATGATATTCAGACAATGGAAAAATCAAGGCCATAATCAGCTGGAATCTGTGTCCTGCTGTCCTTGGTAAACATTTTTTTGGCTATTGTTCTTTTTAGATAGTTATTTAAACCCTCAAGGGTTGCTTAGTTCAGGAGCCAGGAAAGGAAGAGGAGAACTCTCTTGTCAAAAGTGGATCTCAGCTGGCAACCTGCACTCAACTTCGGAGATAGCAGCAGCAGTTAGCTGTTGTAGGAAAACCCAGAAGCCCAGCCCTTATGAGTAAATGCCTTTATACAGTCTTGACAGTGCAGTTACACAGACAGATCCCCACACTCTCATCCTGCTCCAATCAGAAAATTTACCTTTCTAAAGCCAGGATGCCTCAACATAACTGCACATGAGTGTGACAGCCAGGTACATCACAAACTCACAGTACAAATGCTTTCTTGTTCCTCTTCTAGGAATCAGTTAGGACAATTTCTGTGCATACTGCTAAAACCTTTCTTAATGGTTCCCACACCACTCCTATTCTTTCTATGATCAGATACAAGATACCATCATCTTTGTAAACACAGTGTTTGCTGAAGAGATTGCCTTGCACAGCACATAGCCAAGGTGGCCAAGGTAAGTTAAAAGGGTGGAGTAGTGAGTTGCAAAGGCACATAAATCAAGTTTTATACTTTGTTTATGACCCCATAGCTAACAAAGTAAGATAGGACAAAAATTTTCTAAAACCTGTGTTGTGGTTCCTAATCCTCATTATATGTAGTGCAAATGTCTTTCTGCCATCCCTAAAATCATATAATAATTCAGGTTTTCAGGGGCTTCTGGATGGAAGTTTTTATGTTTGCTTCTGTTGGCTTTGTAGCAGAAGATGCTACATCCTTTAGTGCCAGCAGCACAACAGAACTGTTGATGAACACCAACTGTCTGGTGACTGTGTAGCTACTTCTCAGCTGTTCATAACCTGGGGTTTGTGAGCATTGTGTTGCCTGATAAATGTTCCTCAGAGATACAGAAGATTAGAGAGTTAAACCAAAATTGCCACAGAGCATAAAGGTGATATAGAATATGTGACTGTTCCTCTTCCCTGTGAAGCAGACAGGGATAAGGATCACTGCATTCATGTATATCTTCTATTCTGCAGGTTGTCAACAAATAGAGACCTCAGTGTACATGAAAAGAAGGAAGCAAATCATGTCAATTTGGATTCATGATGCTCAAACTGTTTAAGGAATTCTTGCCTTTTGAAAAGCAATTTTAGGCAGAGTTTGGACAATAGATATGCCCTGACTTCATCTCACCTGTTCTTCTGAAACAGAGCAGCCATAATTCATGCACACATGTTGGCACAAGGTTGTTATTCACTTTTTCATCTACTGCCTGGTGCATCTTTGTCATGATTCATTATTCCTAACAGCTATATCAAGTGTTGCAATTACTGCACAATATGGATTTACCTCTACAATATTTCTAGATTGAAAAGGAAAAATAATATATTAAGTGTTTGTGATATCTTTATGTATAAGTTTGAAAATCATTAAATAGCTGTCACTCTTCCTTCCTCCTCAGCATCAATTACTCCACTCTGGTTTTACTTACTCCACTCTGTATAATGAGTCCCTAGAGCATGTTTCATTGCGGGAGAATGAACACATTTTTCACTTGCGGTCAGTGGGATGTGGTTAATTTGAAATCACTTAAACTATTATATCTGTCAAGCGTGGTTATTTTATTTTCAATTCACATCAGTGTTTTAGTATGCATGTCGGTTACTGGGTTAAACTGGCAGATTAATTTCCAAGCAGTCTGTTGCAACGCTCTTCTCCACTATCTTTACATGTAGGCTCTTGTTGAAACTTAATACATTCCCATTAAAATTTACTTCAGAGAAATCTACATTCAATATAAACACTCATATGATAAACAGCACTCACCGTTGAATGAAAAAGGTGGCAAGATCAAGGGAACTTAATTTTCTCGTGAAAACCCAAAATACTTGTTTTTCATCCTTTTTCCATCTTAACTTCTTTCATAGTCATCATGACATGCATCTGTGGAAAAAAGAAGTTCAGTAACTAGGGTCACTTTGATGTGTTTAGGGTTTTGTTGTTTTGGGTGTTTTTCTGCTATGCTTACTGATTGAATTGATCAAAATTGCTGCAGGTTTCAGTTCAATGTGAGCAGATTCACTATTCACACCACATAAAACTGTTCAGGTCGTTTGGGGGTTTTCTCTCTTTTTAAAATATTGTGGCTTGAAACTTATAAATAGCCAGAATTTGAAAATGCTGAAATACTGACTTACACAGCTACTAATAACAGGGTGCTCATACAGAGAATTAGAGGAAACGCCAATGGGCTTTTTATTACAGCAATATCGTACATATTACATGAATAAATTACATTGTTGCATTATGCAGCTGCTGCATCATCAGTTTGGAGAGTAGACTGTGATCCTAAGTATTCGGGGATGCAAGCTCATTATCTCTAAACCCACTTTGGTTACAGCCACGATACAATTCCAGCTAAACAGCTTCCGCATAATGTATTGCATATACCTTTGCATAATCAGGTACATGGCTCAGAGACGGACTGATGAGTTTAGGTGTCTAATCAAATTTACAAAAAATAGTCTCCTTCTCTGAATCAGGCAGAATCTTTCACTTGGAAAGGTTATTAGAGAAACTCTATTACCCATAAAAATACAAATCTACATATGTTGTGAAACATCATTTTTGATTTGAAAAAAGCCAGTAGAAAAATATGCATTTGTATAACAGAGCTCACTGTAAAAAGAACCAACTAAATTAAAAAAAAACCCAACTGTTTTTCTCTATCTTCTTATGATGATAACTGCCAGTGTTTGAATGCTGCCAAAGCACTTCTTGAAACTCAATTGTTTTATTCTCTGCACATTGTTCTCTCATCCCATCAAATAAAACCCAAATTTGAACATCCTCCACAGTTGTAAATGTTTGCCTACGACTCATAGATTCATTTACATATTTTATATATTGATGCAAATATCTTTGGCTAGGCAAGTAGTACTCTGTCATTTTACTCAGCCCCTGCTTCTTCTTATTGCTGTATTTTTTACCTTGCTTAAACTGTGCAGCTCCAACCATGCTCCTCCACAGCTGAGAGAGAGCCAGCAGCTGTCCCAGCCCAGTGTTCTTGATATCCTTTACCTGCCCAATTCTCTCAATATCTCTGCCCGTCAGAGAGAAACTCCCAGCTAAGAGAAGTGCAGTCAGATGCCCTGCTCCCCTGAGCTTGGCCACATCTTTTGTTTCCTTAAGTTCCCAGCTGATAGTTTTTCCTAGCAATTTAATGGGGAAAAAAATCCCTAAGTTAAAGGAAAGAAACCTAACCCCCAAAAGGTGCTGGAAGAGTGCACAGGACCCAATGGTCTTCCATCCACTGAAGGCTGTGGCTTGGCATTGACAAAAACAGAATGAGAAAAGGAAAATATTTAGGGCTGCATTTCTCCTGCTTCTGGACATCTTCCCAGCCTGATGTGAGAAACTCTCATGCTACACTTGTAAGAGGAAAGGGAGCAATGACAGCGTTGATTCAGCTATAAATGTGTCACCCCCCATCCTCCATTAAAAGCAGAAATACACTTTTCTTTATATGGTTTGCCCATATAAAATCTAAACATTCTGCACTATTTAGACTTCCCTAAATTTAGGCTAAGACAGAATGGCTCCTGTATCTTCTATGCCATTCCTAAAGTGCTATCAGCTGTAGCTTTTATCTGCTCAGCAATCACACATCTTTTTCACACATCTTTGAAGCTGAGAAGATAGACGTGAATCCTAAACAATACTACAGCATAAAGTGAAGACACCCTGTGTTAATGTTACCAGGTCACATGGTTGGTCCACAGAGCTGGAAGTGCAGAATACAAATTTTAGTACAGTCTGACTTGGTACCTTCTGTGACTAAGGAAAGTCATGTAATATTGTTTCCATTCTTCACCTAAAAAAAAAAAAAAAAAAAAAAAACCAAAACAAAACCACCAAACTTTAATATTGTCAAAGAGCACTTTTTTGGTGAAAATATGGTCAACCAAATGTTCCTGGAGAGAGAATAAGAGTGGGGAGAAATAGAAATTTGTTGATGTTGACAGTGTACATGCATCTCTGTGGAGATACATATATCTGAAAAGAAAAAAGTTGCCCTACATTTGTTGATATGATTGTCATGGACCATCACTAATCTACTTCCAAACCCAAATCCACTTCAAGTGACAAAGTAATGATTGTGTCAATTTTCTCTCAGAACATACCTAGCATTTTTAGGAAAATAAAGACAAACTAAGTGAATAAACTGTTTTAGTTCTCTTGTAGAATAAAAGAGTATAGTATAGTATCTAGTATTTTCCAGTATTAATCCTAGAAATGTTCTGTCTGTGTGCTACACTACTTTTTGGAGGAAACATTAAAGTATTGTTGCATATAAAAGATAAAAGGCAGATAAAATAGAAAAGGAACAGGTGAATGCTGCCATATTCCTAAAACAGCTTTGATATATATATATATATTTTTGTGTGTGTGTGATGTACATACATGCACAAAGGTGGACAGTGATGTATTCCGTAATATGTGTTAGTTCGACAATTTTTTTTGCAAAACCTTGGGTTTATGCAGCAAAATACTGTGCCGATTTCTTCAGTTGTACCAGAGCAATTTGAAATAAATTTGGCCCCAAATAATGCAGCTACAAGCAGGAAGCAAGATTTTTTTATGGGGGGTTTTCATTTGTCTTTATATCAAGAAATTGCTGAAACAAGTTGGACCACAGTCCCCTTCTGGTCAGTCATGACTTGATATGAAAAATTTTGATTGCAAAGACTATTGTAGGCAAATGAGAACACCTTTCAGAATGGAAATGACTAGGCAATCTCAGCTCAACTTTTATCACATGCAAACTAAAAAGGCAATCAACTCAATGGTAGTGTCTGATCTCTGCATGTCTCTTTAGGATCAGTCAGTAACCAGTACTGTGAGCAGCTGTAGAAAGTGAATTTAATTTTGCTTCTGTGTGTGTGTATAAAGAAAATGTAAGGCTGATTTTTTTTTTTCAGTTCCTGAGCACAAGAAAAAGTTGGCATACGTGTTGCCTGTAGTCACTGGGGCTAAAACAGTGTGTGAGGTTTTCTTCCTCCAAGCTGTAGTGAGAGATGAAGAGATCCCATATGGGCCACTAGTACAAAGAAAGCAGAGTAACAGGAAAAGAAAAAAAAATGCAGTGTGTAAGGGTAACAGAGGGAAATAAGATTGAAAGAACAAAACATCAACATTGTTAGTCATGAGAAACAGACAGGAGGGAGGTATTGCCTGCTGACCATGTGTACCAATGCCAGAGCCTAAAAAAACCGGCATCTGCGGTATGGGATGGTGTCTCTCTAGATCTGAAAGGCAGCAGCAGATTGTTTTTATAGAAAGAAAAGGTGTCAGCAGAAAGGAAGGAGCATACACACATGGAATCATTTGCTATAAGAAGCCATTTGAAAAACAACTGAGGAGCTAAGTGGAAGAAACATCTGTGAAACATGCAGCAAGACCACCACTAGTGCTTCAGGGAAGAGGTGGGAACAGAAGGGGATACACAAGAAGTGTTGGACATAGCATCTTGTCAGAACGACAAGGAAATGTTGTCGGTACTCTCAAGAAAATCCAGCATCTTTTGAGTCTGGGAGGAAAAATATTTTGTCCTTCTTGTGTGAGAGACTGGGTGAACTTTTTATACTTTTCAAAAAGAACACAAATCTATGTTCATTGACCAAAGTAAATCAAAGAATTTTATATTCAAGAAATTGCACTTTTCACGGGATATGTTAGCAATTCTGCCTACAAGGATCAGGATATTTTGGCTTCATTTCCTGGGCTTGCCTCTTTTATTAGTAACCCTAAATGTGAAAGTCTTAAGAGATAGCAAATTGCCACCAGTGAAAAACAACAGTTATGTAGTTTTGGGGTCAGTGAAAGCAGATACAGTGTTTAACAGCAAGGAGGGAGAAATTCCATACCTTTTAGAGATCTGGCCTTAATTTTGCAGTCCAGACTTTTTTTGGTTGACAGTAGAAAGCGAAGTCTTCATGATATCATGACCATATCTGAAGTCAGTTCAGCTATTCCTCATGAAGATGCCAATCTAGATGCAAAATAACCTGTCTGTAATGCAAATGAAAAAGAAAACATTGATCTGAGGAAATTTTACTTCTCTGGGTTTGATACCTTGTTTACACAAAGCCTTTAATGACTTCTCAGCATTGCTGAGGGAATGGTGTGGGAAAGGATATTTTGTTAGCCAACTCTTACATACAATTGTATGGAAAGCCCATGTGCTACCCAAAGGCCTCTCAAGGAGGTCACATAAAAGATGAGTCATAATGTAACTGATTTCTACCAGATTATCATTCCATTGGCTCACTGAAGAAAAAACAAACTATGGAATGTGAAAGCACTTTGAAGTGAATGATGGTCTTGCTCTTCATGAACCACAGTGAAGGCAACCTTAGTAAAAAGTAAATGAGTAATAGACACTTGATGGCTCATTCCAACCACTGTAAAGACAAAGCAAATCTTTTATTCTTCAAAAAGAGATATGATCTTATTCTGTCCCAACAGGTTAATGATAGCTCTCAAGGAAGAATACTATTGAGAAAAAGACTAAATACCTAAATTGTCTACAAAATATATACGCATTTTAATTTAGGATTTTTTCAAAAGAATAAATTTTACATTAGCAATCACATAATCACAGAATATTCAGAGTCAGAAGGGACCCATAAGGACCACCCAGTACATCTCCCAGCCCTGCACAGAATCAACTCCAAGAGTCACAATATGTGTCTGAGGCCATTGTATA
This sequence comes from Cettia cetti, assembly GCA_013401135.1. Classification (NCBI taxonomy): domain Eukaryota; kingdom Metazoa; phylum Chordata; class Aves; order Passeriformes; family Sylviidae; genus Cettia; species Cettia cetti. Next base: position 39,118 of record VZUI01046967.1, read on the forward strand.
ATAAAAAATGCTGCCATTTATTTTCTTCCTCAACAGGTTAATAGTTAGGTTTATTCAATAGCTTATTTTTAAGCTAATATATGGGGAAACCGACTTTTCCTAGTGAAATAGAAAATTTAAATAGCTCAATAGAAGGGGAAAAAAAAGGTCCAAAGGAAAAGATAGATTGTTCAGAAAAGTGTCTGTCTGTAATAAGCTCCAGGTAATTTTTCTGCCATCAGTGGCCAGAAAAGATTATTTTTAATTAATTACAATGAATTTGCTAATTTAAGAATTTTGGTTGAGGAATCTCTGACTGAAAAAAAATCTTTCTTTCTTAGCACAATCTTTCTAAAATCACCTTTTAATTATTTTTCTATTATCAAACAGTTCTTCAAAATCTGAATTTGTAAAAAAAGTCAAAGCTAGCAAAAAAAAGAATGAAAAAAATTTGTATTTTCCTTTTATTGCAATATTTTTTTCTTTTTTTTTTTTTTTTACTTATTGCTGGCCAATGTACCCTTAGTTATACTTTCTTTCAGTGTTTTATTGTATAAACAATATATTCCCTGCATCCTTCCACACACAGAGCTTTGGAAATTGAAAACCTGCTGTCCTGAAACTCAGTGAGCGAGTCCAATTCACGGTGGGTCCTGAGGGTCTTGGAGCATCACACCATGGGTTGAGACTCGCTGAAACCCTGATTAAGGAGAGAGGTTTGTCATCTTGCACATCTAAACCTTAATACACATGCCTGGCACTGCATACTGGTCTTGACAGGAACAGAGCCAGCTTGGCACTTGGCAGATTCAAAAGGACTGCCTCCCGGAGATTGGATGGCTTGGCACAGGGAGAGCACAGAGGTCAAGCTACGATGTTTGCCAAACAAAAAAAACCCTTCTCATTTTCCAACTCTATTGCTGCTCCCTGGATAAGCATTTTTGGCCTTTTGCCTTGGTTCGAAGGCAATACTTGTTAGGATTTCGCCTGAGGGACCTGATTTACTGTTGAAGGTCAAGCTAGATTTTGACTGTTGTGAAGCCCTGATATGGTAAGGTCACATGCTTTCTCATTAGGGCTGATCTCTCAAGGCTCTGGGTAACTTCTGGGACATCATCAAGAATGGAAATTACTGCACACCTTGCTGAAGCCAATTCCTGATGGCTTTTATGTTCCAATTTCACGGAATACAGACAATTTTGCCTAAGATTGCAGCAGAATAGAACATAGTAATTTCATTTCATATAGGATTTCAGAATATGAACATTTGGATTTTTTCCCAGCAGTATACTTTGTCTTGACTATTACTCACTATATGTATATTTAATTATCATGTATATTTTTAAACCAGAAGTACTTAGACTCTAAAAATGTTGAAACCAGATTTATTTTAAGGCATTTCATTCTCAATGAAACAGCAGATTCTCAAGAAACACAATCCTATTATCATTTTTCTAACAAATTTTCCCTCTCATGCATCAGTGGTTTTTTATTGTTTAGTTTTGCTGGAGCTAACATCACTATTGCAAGGATGCTCTTCTGCTCTGAACACTCTCTCTGCCTTCTGGTTACTCAGTGGCACAACCATCACTGGAAATATTCCCCAGCACCTGACACTCTGCAAAAAAGGCCACTGTTGCCTACCAAATTTAGTGGGTCTGCACAGAGCCAAGTCTTCAGCATTAGCAAGGAATCCTCTTTCACAATTTGGTGGCTCACACAGCTGTGATTTGGGTATTGCTGCAGTGTGATATAACGTTACCCCCTCCTCAAGTCAGGCTGTCAAGGAGAGCACCATTTGAAACACCTCCAAATCCACAGGGCTCACCCTGTGCCAGAGCCTTCCTTCCTCCCTCCTTGTGGTGCCTTTTATGAAAACAGAATTTCTCAGAAACAACCAGCTGTTTTGAAGCAAAGTGTAACAAAAGAAACTTGAGCAATCTCAGCATATGTTTTTATTCCTCACCTGTCTTGTTGCAGCAGACTGTGCAATAGAGAAAGTTTTACCTACCATCACACTCACAGTTCCTCCACACCTCCAATATCACATTCATCATCACTACAGTATATATCAGCTGCTCGGTTTTCCATCATTGTGGTAGTGTACTGGAATTAATAATACAGTTGCTCTTGCAGAAGAATCATAAAGTTTTGGCTGAGGATATCTTGATTTCTACATGGTTCTCTCTTTAACAGACTGAGCAGCAAGGAGCTTCTGTCACTACAAAGAAAATGTTCCCAATCCCCTGCTCTAGTGTCAAACCCACATTAAAAACAGAAAGAGTCAGCAATCTAAGGATGCTGCCTGAAAAGCTCCTAAACAAAGGTTTAGTTCCCGGAGTTTAACATGACAAATTGTATGCATAAAGTCTCTCGCAGATGTAATTATGCGATGTCAGAGCAGAAGAAATTTTTCTCTAATATTTTTAAATAAAGTCCAGTATTATCAATACCAAAATTGGGTAAATTCACTTTTCTAAAAACTGAGTAAATTCAAATGAGTCAATTTACTTCCATAAAAATTATATTTATTGGAAATCACTGATTTTTATTGCCTTTGCTCAGTATAACTTTTAGTCTATTAATAATCCTTGAAATTTCAGAATTCAAACATTCAATTCTTTCATTTTTTGCTAAATTTAAAATCTCCTTCAAAAAGGCTTCATTTAAGCCCATTGTGTCTTTTATATTTGCTAATAGTATCAAACCTGAAAAAATACCACTCCCATTATTGCAAGAATGAAAAAACTTGCAAAAAGTAGTCTACTCAAAATGTTGTTTTGACAAAATATAGTAATACCAGGGAAAGTACAGGAAAGACTAATATACTTTGAGAAAATGCAATTTGTATAGAGAAAAGTAGCTACAATAGAAGTAAAATGAGGAAATAAAAGCGTAGGATTAATGTCTAAATGAGCATATCTGGAGAGGGCTTTGCTCTGCTTTTGTGGCACGATATGAAACACCAATTCAATACAGAAAAAGCAGCCAAAGCAGTAAAGGAACCAAGGACCTCGGTTACTAAAAAGGGTTAGACAACTACTATCTGCCTATATCTTTTAAGGTAAAGATTAAAAGCCAAAGAGGGGCCTCAGAAGGCTGCAAGGCTCATTGGAATCAATGGGAAAATGCATGCGCATCTGAAGGCAGGGCTTGGCCTGAGCAAGGGAACATCACTGAGAGAAATCTTTCTGCAAAGGCATCAGAAAGGATCAAAGCTCCTGCACTCCTTGAGTTCATGTCAGCCACAGAAAGAGAGAGCAGAAAGGAAAGCCAAGGATGGTCCAAGAACAAGAGGAATTGAGGTGGAATGGCTTTGCACATACTATCACTGCAGAAATAAATTATGGAGAAGGGAAGGAATACAGTTAATATAATGTCTTGAAAAGGGAGGGAGCAACTTTCAGAGGAAAAAGTTCATTTCAGAATGTAGAGCTGCTAATGCAGAGGATGGGGCAGAATGGGCAAGGCGTCCCATCCTCCTTCTTCCAAAGAAAACAACACCTTCTTGTACCATCAGCATTTAATCAGGTATTAAACATAAAGCAATTTCTGTGTTTCCTCCAGCTCAGGAAGGACATACTCTGTGAGAACACGACATGTCACTAAACCAACAGTGCATTGTGAAAGACTCGAGCTCCCCAAATTAGATTTAAAGGCGAAGAGACCTTTAAAATGCTGTGGTGCCCATTCAGCGAATGGCGGCGGCTGCGGGACCGATGCAGCCACCGAGACTCTAAGCTGACATCAAAGGGGAAAAAAATCAGCTGAAATGACAGCAGCAGCTGCAGCATCCGCCTCTAAATTAGGCTGTGTTTCAAAGTCTGGACTCAACTGCTAAGCAGTATAAAGACCCAGGAGGAAGGCTGCCCAAGAAAAAGAGTTAGATTTCTAACCTAACACATCAAAGTAACACATGCTTAGAAGAGCAATAAATGCATATGGCACACATTCACATGCTGCCTAATTGCAGTGGGCTCATGAAGCCAAGACAAACCTTCAGCTGATTCCTACTTTTAGAGAGGATTTGAGTCCTTTTTGAATGCAGAAAGCTGACACAAATTGGTAGCAGATTAGAGTCTGGCATTGTGATAATGCATCCCATAATTTCAAAAGATGGCCATTTTTCATATCATAAGACACCTTCAAAATACTGAGCTCCTTATTAGATAATTTATACAGGTACCAGATTACAGAATATCCACAACATTACAAATTAAGAAAACCTTTCTCTTAAAATTCAGATAGATTAGAAAACCACCAATTTCACTATTAATTTGCTTGCGTATAAATTTAATAATGCAAGCAGGAAGAGTGAGAAATACATTATTAAACAAGATACATTGCTGAATACTTTAGCACTAAAAATCTGTGATTTGGGAAAATTATGCATATTTTGGTATATGCATTTCTATTTTCTATTTTCTATTTTCTATTTTCTATTTTCTATTTTCTATTTTCTATTTTCTATTATTTTCTATTTTAGTTTAGTCTATAATCTAAGGAAACTATTTGCAGTGTTATTGCTGATGTACAGATCTATAAGAAAGTAACAGGAAATTAGCCTGAATGTATGGATACTTTGTTATGTACACCAAGCATGTTTAGTACAAAAAACCTGCACATTTTCATAGTTGTTGTGTTATGATTTGATCTCTCTTTGCCTTTCCTGCAAGCTGGCAGAGGTAACCCAGTCATTCACTTGATATGTTTATTAAAATTCCTATGATATTGCAGCACAATGGTGTATTTTGTGAACAAATTCAAACTGAAATCTTCCTCACTTGTCTTTAAGAAACTGTGGATAAGTATTTAATATAAACACAAATAACAAAAAACATAAAAAACATGAAATATACCTAATTCTTTACAATATAATTTTTTACAAATCTCTGAATCTTGCCTTTATAGCTTTAAATTATTACACTTTTATAAAAGGTTAAAGTTGCAAGCAAGAGCAACCACTCTCTTAACTTTTTCATTAAGGAAAACAAACCCATCAGAAATTATTTGATAACCCTGACATGGTGTCTTTTATGTTTATAGACTTCTACCAGGTTAAATGAATCTGCTTGAGGACATCCACATCAAATACAGTAGCATAGCAGTTATCAAAACAATCAGAGATGGCAAAAAAAAAGAAAAAATCCCTAAATGTGCAGTGCTCAAGAGAAAGCAGAAACACAAATGTCTAGACATATCTGGTACTTATAGCATGTGTTACCTCATTCAAGAGTCAAGTGATAAAATATATTTGTTTAACTTATTCGTCTTGAAATCAAAATTACTCAGAAGCCAATACTCACACACCCAGTGAAGGGAACAGGATATTGTACAAATTAAGGTGAGGTTCTTATTTTAAATTTTCCAGATTTTGTCATTTGTGCAGTTGATGTAACATCATATGAAGTCATGCTGTAAAATGAGGTAAAATGATGTCATGCAGAGGAGCCTGGAGGGGTGCAGTGGCCACCACAGGTTTGGTGCAGAGGGAATCTGAAAACACAGAAATCAACACAGCCCCTCTTAAATGAACTCATCATGACCACTTGAGTGCATTCTTCTGTTTCAGCACTACACCCAACTCAGAAACTGTGGCTTGCTACTGCTTAGTGAGATTGTTTCTTATTCTTTCTTTTGGTTCACTCTGATAATACTTATTGGATGGCACTGTTTTTAGTGAGCTTTTAAGAGGATGGATGTTAAAAACCCAACAACTGTGGATCTCAGAAAGGACTGGAAACTTGCAGTGCAGACATGCTGAACACTCAGAGAATAACACAAGATCAAATAGTTATGTGGTTGCCTCAACAGAAAACTTGCCTGGTATGGAAATTGCAAAGGAAAATGTTTTTTGGAAAATGGAAGACCATAAAAGGCCAAACTCAGCAAAACCCCTTTATAAGTAAAACACAAAAATACTGGTTCTGTAGTAGGTACTGATAAAATGAAATATTTCTGAAGTTATACAATAATTCTAAATGCATTATTTGTGTCAGACTTTTCTGACACACAATATTGATGTTCTGAATGGGAAGATTTTTAATGTAGTTTGGCAGAGTTGTAAAAATGACAGTGTTTTTCAGAGAATCTGCTCATTTTGCAGCAGGGTATCCAAACATAATTGGCATAATTTTCTGAGGAAGGCCTTAGTCCTATGCTATTTATATTTTATTCTAGACTATTTCTAATTTAAATTCTGGAAAGAGGGAGACTGAGGAAGTGACACCATTGTTTTCCAATTTTCTAGCACAAGTTCACATGGCCTTCCCAGTCTGATTCGGGGATTATCTGGAAATCTCACAGAGTTTAGAAAGAGATTCTCTGTAGCTTTAGCAGTTTCCCTCTACTTCCATCTATATTATTAACTTTCCCATACCAACCCCAAATGAGCTTAAATATAGACTCCTCTACAACTGATGAGCCATAATTAGCTCATCAACTTCTGACAAGCCTAAATAGACTTGTTAGGGAATGACAAGTCTAGTCTATCTCACACTGGAATGGGTGTCATCCCTCCCACTCAACCCTCCAAGGCAGGAAACAAATCTCTTAACAGCTCTTTGCTGGGTTTCCAGTCTCCTCCAGGACCCCAAAAAAGAGGGAGCCTTTTCAAGTTTGCAGAGATTTATACAAAAATTTCTGGAGAAGAAGGAGACTGCAGAATTTACTGATGTGATGGGCTACCCTTTCTCTTTCTGCCCATCTAGATAAAGAAGGGACTTTTGCTTCTTTCTGGAAAATGACTCCACAGTTTCCAGAGCCAAAATTAGCTCCTCAGCTCCTGATGAACCATACCGATGTTACTTATTTAAAATGTTAATAACTCTTAAAATAATAGGAGTCTGATCTATTCTCTGCACTTCAGCTGAGCTAGATGAACCCAGAGAGCCATTCAAAATATATTCCATTTATTCCAGGTTATTTATTTATTTATTTAGCTAGAGAATGCAAAAATGGCATGGAGTAACAGTGCATTGGAGCTGCTGAAAAATGTCTTTCCTGTACAGGAGAACCAAGCCTCAAAGGATCCTACCACTTTTGAAAAATGTTGGTTTTTCCAGGAACATAATTCAAAATAGAAAGCTTGGAAACTGTGCCAATATTTGCAAGTTTTAAGAAATGGGCAGACTCATCATTTAAAAATAGCAGATGTATTGCTGTTGTTAAATTTATTTGCATACATAAGTCTTAATAGTGACCCACCTACTTCAGAGTCTCTACAGTTTAGGTGATTGTCTGTCTAAATTCTATTTCAGGATCTGGGTTCTAAACAAAGACACTACCCCAGATTGCTTGGCTGCCCAGAGGTCCTCCTGAAGTACATGTTCTTATTCCCTCCTGTGCTGGCAGGTCTCCTCAGCAAAAAGGATATACTAGGTAAGGTTGTCCTCCCTGCCCCGGGGGAAAAACAAACAAACAAAACAAACAAAGAAAAAGAAAATAACTGAAGATTCCTTTATTGAAATCCCACATTGCAGATTATTCAAGAATGAGTACCTGTTTGACAAAATGCAAAGGCCATGTCATCAGTAGGTTATTACAACATCTGGGATTTTCAGAAGCCACTCGAGGATCTGGGAGTTGGATACCTCTGGAAGTCTGTGTTAAATTTGCAGCTTAAACACTACTGGTCTACTGACTTCAGTGGAGCAACGCAATTTTCAGCAGCTGAGTCAATGCTGAGTGCCACATAAAGCCTGTAGATGAATTAAAATTCCTGTTCTGATAATAAAATGGATCTGGAATCATGCAACTGCAATAAAATTAATATGATTCTCGTTTGCTGTTTTGGCAGTTATTACATCTCAGTTTCTGAAAAATATCTGTCTTTTGTTTCCAAACTATGTTTGTGCAGTAGTACCCTGCCCTAGGAGAATCTTAGCAGCAAGTTATAAATCTCTGAACCCAGAGAATTTCAACAGAAATACTTATTCATTCCTAACTAGTTTGGGTTTAACAGTAACACAGTAAATAAATTGTGTCTTTTTCACTTTTGCCCCACTCTTTGAGAGAGAATGTGTTCAGCTCTTCAGTATACAATGAGAACTAAGTGAATCTATTTTAACCTCACTGGATTTGAAGGAGAAAATAGACTTTGACTTTAGTAGTTGTTTTCTAAAATAAGACTTTTAGGGAAAAAAACACCTCAGAACAGTACCCTCACATGGTTATCAGAAATTTCAAATAAAAATTCTGTTTTCATTACTCTTAACACAGAACAGCAAATGTTCCTGTCAGACTTTAATTGAATCACCTAATACATGTCAAAATATTTTTTTTAATCAAATCTTTATTTACAAAGTCAAAGTCAATAAGAGAATGTGCCTTCTGCTCTAACAAACACTTGAAATTGGCAATATAGGACTGCTATTGTCATCCCACACTAGGCTATCTAAATTTCCACAAAGTTGAAAGTGCTCCCTTGAGGGCCCAAATAAAGTTGGCTTGCTCAAGTACTGCTTCTTTTTTGGGGTGTTTTTTTTGATTTTTTTTTTTAGTGAACATGAGCTAGACAATGGCTGAGGCATGAAGAGGAAGGGACAGTCACTGGGACGTGACCCTGGTCACAGGGACAAATGCAAATGGTGGAAATGAGTGGGAGTGCCTTCAGCTAAATTTGGAAAGACACATTTGTTGTCTTGTCCCTGATCACGAGTTGCCCTGGAAAGCAAGACAATCTACATGTTTTTGGAAAGAGAGCACCAGAGAGATGTAGAAAGGCTGGGGCTGTGTGTGAAAGGCACAAAGATGCAGGTTTCCTGTTCCATTTGTTCCGACTTGCACACAAAACAGCATTTCAACTAAAGAATCAATATTGACCAAAAGGACCTCTTAGTTAGGGAAGCAGTGTGATGGTCACTGGGCCCCCTGACATACCCTAGCCATTAGAAAAGTTTGTTGAATTGACATTTTTAATCCCCTCCCACCCCATGACAGATCCAGGAATACACATTTCCCTTTCTCACTACAAAACCCTATTTTAGGCTGCCGGGACAAGAGGATTGCTGTACAATTCCTGTGCATCCTTAATGCCAAACATAGTTCATTTAAAGGGTTCAGACAGACAGAACTTAAAAGTAACAAGGCTCTAGTGAAAAGATTTGTTTCCCTCTGCACCTTGCAAGTGAAATAATAAATTACTGCTTTAAACTCTTACCTCTGCATTTTAAAAGTCAGAAAATGTGACAGTGAAAGTAAGAAGCATCTGATGAAGTGGTGTGATATCTACAGAGGAAAAGTTACATTATATTCAACTTGCCTACTCAACATAGTACACTCTGGAAAACTTGTTGAAACTGGTACACTGAGACTAGAAAAATGTTTTGAATAATCAGGATCAGTAAGCGTACCAAAGCACAAATCTTCTGGGAATATTGGAGAAGAGAGACAACTTTGACCTTTGCCCTGGTAGAAAATTAACCATTTTTTTTCTTGAACAAAGTACAAGTAAAGAAAATCTTGTCCTAATACAGAAAAGCAGGGGAAAGTCCATGAACCTTTTCTGCAAAAGCCAAGAAAACATGAGGAGCAGAAAAGCACAGTCTTGACAGTGACCTCAGAAGCTTAGGCTCACACACAGAAGGTTTCAGAGAACCTAAGAGTGAAAGGCTCCAGGTGAGATCTTTTCCCCACTAAGGTCAAGGACAAAATGCTTTCTGATTTTGTCCTCAAGATCTTGATGTTCTGCAAAGAGAGGTGGTAACAACAGAAAAATCACTATGATCAAACTTATTTACATAACCCATGTATTAGCAGTCTATTTGTATTTTTCTGTATATTAAAGATGCTTCAGGAACTAGATAGTGAGCCACAGCATTCATTTCACAGGGCATAGTGGAATCAACTAATAATAAGGTGTCTAGGAATGAAGATTTCTGGGGGCACCGAGTTAACATAACTGTTTTTCTGGATGCCCTATTTGTAAGATTGCCTTTTACATTTGCAAAGCTTAGCAGTACAATTTAAAGATGAACAAAGATCTATTACCATACACAGGCTTTTTCCCCTTGCTTGTGAGCTCTTTCTTCATGCAACACTAACTCCGTAAGAAAAACAGCACCTTGCTATATGGAGGGATAACTGAGATGTCTGGATCAATGCATAAATGAAACACTAAATTTAGTATGTAGAGCCTTACTCTCTAAATGTATAGTATTTATATATCTCTACACTGTTCTTGCACTCAAAGTAGTTAGTAGAAGCTTTTCTGGAGCTCCAATGATGCAGAATAAAATATTCAAATCAAGGGCTTGATTAAAAAAATCTGTAGAAATTAGTATTTATTTTCTCTCTCTCATGATAACACAGAAGCCCAAGAAACAGTCTTAATAATCTAGAAATAATAATAATAAAGCAATGGAAATAGGTAATAATAAGGTACTCAGCTTGTTAAACCTTTTGTGCATCATCTGGAGCAGAGTATCTCAGCTGCTCAGACCATAATGTCACCTGGCTTTTCCATGCTGGGATGTGCTCTGACAGACCTCAGACCCTTTGCTGCTGCATTGTCTATGTGGTTTCTCAGCAGTCTTCCTTTTTGTTTATCTTTCTTCTCAATGTCATTGCTTTACTGTAATTTCCTGATTTTAAACTAACAAATAAACAAAACCACTCTAAATTCTGCTCTCAAAGGTTTCTTCTTGACCTCATATGTAAACTGAGACTTGAGTACAAAGAACTTTAAAGCTTTCAAACCTAATTTTTCCAAGTACAGGGAAGGTATGGAAACTATAGTGGGCTGTGGATCAAATCACATCTAATATCTTCAGTGGAGAAACTGGGCAATATAGAGACAATCCAGGAAGCTGTGGGAAAACCCTTTGAACATTCCATATGATAGATATTGTTTTTCTTACTCTTAATTCACTACATCCTGTTCCTTCTGTACATCTGAAGTATCCTTTCATCCTACAGGTCCAGGACTTTTTCTCCTAAGCACCACCAAAGCGAAACAACCCCTGTGTTTTCCGCGGACATCAGCCCATGCGTAAAAAGGGCAGGCAAAGCCAGGCTTGAGCCAGGAGGCACAAGCCAGAAAGAGGCTTTCCGAGTACGTTTTGGGATGTGTATCGGGCGCAGACGTGCCGTGTGGCGGTGTGATACCTCCCGTGGCAGCGCCCAGCAGCAGCAGCAGGGCCCGGCCCGCCCTGCCGAGGAGGAGCGCGCCGGAGCCGGCACCGCTCTGCAGCGCCGCTCAGCGCCGGCAGAGGGCGAGCAAGAGCAGCTGTGGCCTGAGGGAAACGCGTCCTCGCCGTAATAAAGTAAACGAAAACAAACCCCAACAACAAAACAAAAAACCCACACTTGAATTAAAATGAAACAAGAAAAACATTTTTAGTGATCCTCCTCTGTTGAGCAACCAGCTCTGGATGCCAGCTCTGCAAACCCACACTGCCTTCTTCCTCCTCGAGTCTCCTGTCACTGCAGGGAATGTGTCTTGGCCACCAGCAGAAGCAAGATCAGACCCATTTTGCTCCAGCTGCAATATTTAACTTTTGGAATCTGTAAGTCATGTATAAAACAAGAAAAAAAACCCCAAGGTTCAGTAATCTAACTGCTGTGCCAGGGACACAGGCAAATCAGAGGGATTACAAATGCTCGGTGCAAGGGGAGCAGCTGATGTCTAAAAGGCTCAGTAAAATAATAAGAGATTCACACCAGGAAACAGCCACAACAACATGTGAAATGTATTTTAAAGGCATTTAATAGATTTCTATTAACCCCTTGGACTGTTGGTAAAGGCCTGTGGAAATAGAAAGATGTGTCAGAGCAGAACCATCAGCTGCAGAGAATGTTAGTTAAATAAAATTTCAGCTTTCTGAGAGACATGGAGGAAAAGAAATGGTCCATCACAAGAAAACCATCATTTTCTCCTATCCGCCCCAAAGCAAAGCTAGAGTGATATAAAGGAAATTATGTTTTACCTCACTCCTCTTAATATCCCCTTACCTTTCAGCTGAAAAAAAAAAAAAAAAAAAGGTAAATACAAATAAAAGTATAGATTTTTTTTAGAAAAAAAGGTATTTAAAATATCATTTCTATTTCCTTTCACTTGGGAAGGCACAACAGTTGTCACTGTCATCATCTCAAACCCCAAGAGATACGGCAACTCCTTTCCTATTATTAGGGTTAAGTCTGTGCGCACATTTTTTTTCAAACATTCTGCTTTTCCTCCTTTTAAGCCACTTCTTTACAAAGGCTGACAATATTTAATTGTTTCTATCTTTTACTCCCTATCAGGAAAATTAGGACTTCTCTGTTCACCTTGTACTTGCCAGAGAAGTTAGCCAAGATTTGTTCATTACGATGATTTTTGCTGTTTGTTGATATGTCCTTGGTTCAAAGTTTCTGCCAGGTGTTTATTGGACCTCAGTAGACAGAACATAACAAATTGTGAAGCATAAGGTTTCTCATGAGGTTGGGGTTTTTTAAACACATTTGTCATTGTATGTCATAATAGTCTTCTTCCTCTCCAAATACTCCCTCCCACTTTGAATCTCTCTTCTTTTGACAGTGATTTCCACATGCAAACCATGTGCCAAAAAAACACCTTTTGTGATGCTGAGGAATATTGAGGTTTCCTAAAATAATGAGTTTCCAAACTTAATTCTGATCTCTTGATTTATCCATTAGGTATGAGGTTTTTTCATTCCCTCTCAACAAACTAAATATTAACCCTTTGCAACTTCTACCTTTTTGCAATAAAAGGTGAGCATATATTCCCAGATCAGCAGACTGACTGCCACAGAATTATTTCATTTTTTCGAAATAGTCAGGTACCAGTGTCAGGATAACTATTCCCATGGAGTGGAAACAGATTCTGGATGTGAGATATGGGGATTAGAAACATTAGGAATATTTTCACTTTGTAGGATATTATTTCCTTTTCATGTGACTTTTCTTCACCTTCGGTTTCATGTGATTGGAAGGCTTAATAAAAAATGAGGACATTATTTACTTCGTGCAGTCAACATTCACAAGCATCAAAGCTTTTCTTTCAGTTCTGTATCAAAAACCATGAAGCTTTAAGGCTTGGCCAAAGAATCAACACAAGCCCAAAGCAGAGGCATCAGCTCATGAGACTGCTGACAGAATGGATTAAACAGATGTTTGAAAGTATTGCCAATGCTGTGGGAGAAAAAAGAAAAAGCCTCAGTTCTACAATTTCTTTTAAACTAAGAAGTCCAGCTTTAGTAAACTATTCACTTTGTTGATACTCAACAAATACCTACTGATGAGATGATGTCATCTGCTAATGAAAACAATTGCTCAAAGGCTTAACCCTATTTTTGTGGAAAATATAGAGGCTATTCAAGTTTTGATTAAATAAAAGATAGAAGAATAAGAATGGATTTTTGTGATCAAGGAAATGTTATAGTCCTTGTCTGAAAATGGGGTCTGACTGCTTTCACAAGTGGAATTGGATCCTGGAAGCATAATTGCATTGTGGTGTTCCACAGAATTTCAAAGCTCAGATTTTCTTCTTCTTTGCCCATTCATTATTAGCTGTTTCAGTGCCAGGGACAGGTATCATGGTGGGTTTTATTTATCAGCAAAGCTGCATTGTCCATACTGGGAGATCATGCTTTCCCTTTTGGCTGCTGCTTTCTGGCTGCTGCCTCCAGTTCTTCCTCATCACCAGGCTGTTTGGCTTTGTGCAAAACAGGAGTGGTGAGCAACAAAATGCTCTATAAATATTATTGGTCTGTCTTTGGGACAGAATATTCTCTCCGGCCTACTCCATAGCAGGGTTGCAGCACAGCTGGGAGACAGGAACACTGCTGTTTGCTGCTTTTCCAGACACCTTGTCAGCATTAGTTGTCCTGCCCAGAGATCCACAGAGGGATAGAAAGAATCTTGAGGAAGTAGATAGAATCCTTGTCTGTCTACTGTTGTTTACTTTTGCACGTTATTGTTCTCCTGGAGCCAAGACAATAGAGTAGGCAATGGACACATTCATGCAAAACACACATACATAAAATATATTCAGGAAAAACTAGCTTTAGAGTCAAGGAAGAGAAAGCCCATTAAGATCTTCTGACCTCCTCCAGAGAGCTGTGGCAGGCAGACAGGTCATGCCAGCAGAGCTGGGGTGCCTACTGTCGCAGCCCTGGCTTCAGACCTGAGACTTGAACACATCAGGCATGTCTGTTATCGCCTTCAATCCTCATTCACTTTACTTCCCCAGTGGCATTTTCTGCTGTTCAGTCACATCCATTACTAGGCCCTTCATGCGTTCCTGGTACACAGCAAACCTTGGAAAGAGGGAAGGGGAGTTTGGGAATTAAATTGTGCTTTCCTTCAAGACCTGAAATCCAAATCACTCAGGGTGTATAGGTCAGGCAGCTCCAGGGACTGGGAGCAGCTGGGAATTCCCAAGGGAGGAGAGTCAGACCTCACAGCCAGGGTGTGTCCTACAGGGGCACCAGGACAGCCAGGGTGTGTCCTACAGGGCACCAGGACAGCCAGGGTGTGTCCTACAGGGGCACCAGGACAGCTCCAGCCCCGTGTCCAGCAGCTCTGGGAACTGGCTGTGGGAGCTAGAGGCTGGCATCACTGCAGGGTCACTAGGCCCAGTATGGGTGGCCCTGGGGAGTCTGGAACAGTCTGAGCCATGGTCTGGGCAGGGGAAAACCCCAGAGAGGCTGCACAGGGCCACCCTTGCAGGCCTCACAATTATTAGCCACAGTGTCCCTAGAAATGCCCAGCAACAGCAGAGTTATTGCAGCCACAGTGCTGAGAACCCAGCCAGCAAAGCAGCTGCTGGAAAAGAGCCATCACACAGCTTTTGGGCCTTGCATGTCATAATAGTTTGGGATTGAAAGTGAAGATAGGATGACTGCTTTCCCTGTGCACAAGTGGAAGTGAAACTAGAGTCAAGGCCACAAGCAGTGTACTTGAGACTCCCGTGGCAAGAGGGCTGCCATCAAACGTGTGTTCACACAACCCCTCTGAGAAAAAGAAATCAAAAAACTGTACGTGGGGAAGAAGAAGAAGAGCACAATGTGATGTTTATAAACACAGATAATGATGAACAAATAACAAACAACATTCAAAAGATAAAAGAGTAATAAAATGGTGGTGCTTTTAGCAAGCCGAGCAATGGAACTTCAGCAAATGCTGCTTTATTGCTAACAGATTGGATTTGGCCCCCAAGTGGGTGAGGATGCATTAATGGTTAAGATGGCTGTGCCCCATCACTCTGTCAGCTCACAGTGTCAGTGAAACTCACAAACCATGGGCCTGAACACCAGATTAAAAGAAAAAACTTCTGCAGTTTTACTAACTTTTGGATACTGAACAATTAAACACCATACTTCCTTTGATACTGAGTCATACTTAAGATTATTCTTTGAAAATTCCTTTCAAATTAAATGAATTCCTTCCTTTTGATGCAACTAGAAAAGCACTGATATTGAACTAGAATAAAACTGTCATTCATTTTCTCAGAGTACAATGACTTCACCAAGTCGTAAGCTACATAAAGCTGTGAATTTATTACGTGCCTATTTTAAGCAAAGTTTTAGAACCACATTATGTGGCATAATCTTTTCACATTTCCATCCAAAGGAACTATTAAAAGTCATTTTTCTTGCTGCACTGCTGGGCATATACTTTTCAGAAAGATTGACTAGCACATGCCACTATATTTGAGGGGTTTCACCTGTGTTCTGTATCTTTTGAATACTAATATGTCATAAAAAAGTGTGATCTCCTGAAGTTTGATAGTGCCACTCATTACATGCAATCTTTACCTTTATGAAGCCAATTCCTCTGAAAGTGCTCCCTCTGAAATTTGAGAGCAGTATATTTTTAGTGAATTCTATTTAGAAGACATAACTGATTTTCTTAGTTATGCTGTTAATTTCTTTAGTTATGCCATTTGTTCTTTGTAAAAAAAAAATAAAATCAGACTCTTTTCTGTGAGTGCAACTTGGTCCTTGAGAATGAATCAGATTTACTTAAGCAACATGCAGTTTGGAAAGTAAATATATAATTTCAGGTCTCAGTATCAGTCATTCAAGTTTCATTCCTTCCATGGACTTTTGTTATTTTGTGCCAGATTATACCTTTAGTCCAAAAATGCTTAATGATAGACTATAATAATTATTTAATGTCTTGTGAAATGCTTTGTTTAACAACACTGGCATTGCTTGGAGAATGGTAGAATAAGTCAGTTTTAATTCTATGTCCCTGATGGTGGATTTGGACTTTTTAAAAAGCCCTTGTTTTGGATAGAAGGCAAAGGCAAAGGAAACGTTTCCTGCAGATTACTGATCTGTGGAGTAAGTATAATTACAGAACTGATATTTTTTAAAATTCAGTTGCATACATACAGAGCTGATCCAGCACTATCAACATTCTCTAGCTACTCTTTAATTTTTCTGTGACTAGTGATTTCAAAGACATCCTGAAATGTCTGTAGGGCTGTAATTTGACTGAATATCAACTTCCTGCATCTCCTAATAATCCTTCATCTCATCTTAGATTTGTGAGTATATTGTTCTTCATCTTTTAAGATCCCTCTGCAGGACACAGAAGAGTTTTTGAGCTTTTTCCTAGTCAAATATATGAAAGATGCTGATTTAAAATAATGATACAGTAAAACACAGCTCTAACCAGAAACACCCAAGATGGTCATGGCTGCCTTGAGGAACTGTCATACCATCTCCCTCCCTTCCTTTTCCTCTTGTACACTGCTGCTTCTGTATTCAACATCTATTTCCACTCTTTGATTAAATGTAAGCCAGCTCTTGCTCTGTGGATTTGCAGTAAGACTTCAAATACCTCAGCACTTAGGAGCCAGAAGTGTTCTTCAGGCAGAATAGCACACAAATGTTAATTTAGCATGTTCTAGACTGGGCACAAAATTCCTCCCTTTCACATACATCAGTTTTACACTGCTTTAATTCTGCCAGCTTTAACAGAGTTCACCTTGATTTAAACTCCTGAATAAGTGAGGTACCAGGATGAATCAGGCAAAAAATAACTATCATATTTTATTCGATATATATAGTAACGGTAAGTGTAGTTCCCCACGTGCAGTTACAAGGACACAGCAGTTGTGGTAGTCTCCATAAAATGATCACACAAGACAGCAAGATTGACTAATTTCAGTCAGCTAACAGCTAGTTAAGAGCCAGCAGTAACGACAGAGGGCTTTTCAGCACAGCAGTTCAAAGTGCTAAAGCCTGCATTTGTGTCTGTTTTTCATTGTGTAATGCATTTGTATCACTCTCAGCAACGCATCTTATATGTAGAAAACTCATTGCATTTTATTTCCATCATCTTATTGATTCATTTTTAAGTGTCTTTGTTTTTTTCAAGGTTCAGGTGCCTAGTGACATAATTTTGCCACAATTAGAACAGTCTACCAGGTGACAGGGAGGGAATGCAGATGAGTGAGGCCCTGCTGGTTGATTCAGATCTAGAATTCAAATCTCTGAGGAAAACATTGGCTGGGCTACACCCAGCACTGGTAAAAGAAAAGGCAAATTCATTGAAGGCTCTGGTGTTACAGAGCCAACAAAGAGGTTACCTGAATAGTTCCAGCTACTTAAAATTTAGAATCTGAGTTAAAAATACAAGCTGCCATTATGCCTCCCTGACTCTTCATTGAATATCTGGTTATATTATAGGTCTTACTCCTCAACTTCAAAGCCATCCATGAGATTAGCCTAAGCTACTATGGATGACCTCCCAAGAGATCTCCAGTCCACTGAGCTCTCTAGATTCAAAGATAAAAACTGAAGTTAGGACTATGGAAGACAGAGCTTTCCTGAGCACTCACCCACAATATGTCTCTGTCCTCAAAGAGATGAGCTCTTCTGGGAATCTCAGCTTCTTCAGATCTAAGTATAAAATCCACCCCTTAACATGGTCTTCCCTGAGAATAAAAGATAAAAAGTCCTGATGTTGAGGAGGTGATGAGAGAGCTATGGCGCTTTTTATTGTGTTTACTTTTCCAGTCTGGAATGTGCTCACACAGTACAGCATTGGAGTGCAACTAAACCACTCCAGCAGGCAGGGGGGTCAGTGATGGCAGGCTCTGTGCTGGGGAGAGACTAAACAGGGGAGAGACACAGAGGGATGCAGGCTGGGACTCACTGTAGCTTAACCGTAACAAGTGACTTTGGTGGTCTCCATCTTGAACTGTGCTCAGGGTGGTCTACATAAATCAGCAGGATCAGCTTTGACTAGGGATGTTTTTCATTTATTGCCTCTCTCAGATTAAAAGGTAAATTTTCAGATCCAGAAGCTGTGATCTGGTATTCTCTCTGCCATATATTTTAGTTTGTATGCCTTATACAGAGGAAACCATGGTTGTGGGTGAAATACAAAGACAAGTAATGGTTTTATTATGCTGTTTTTAAGCCCTGCTAGTCTAATATTACATGAGTTTGAGTAAAGTCACACACTTACTGCGTATTTTGTACACATTCCTCCTCTTCAATATTGCTTTTGTCTTTGTGGTGCAGGTGCCAAACAAGCATTATCTTCAAGAACTTTCAACGTGTAAGCATTTCTGCAAGCTGCATTAGTAAAAAATTTCTAAATTCTATATAAATCCCTTAAAATATATATCAGTAAAAAGAGCATTTTTACCAATTGCCACAGTGTATTGGAAACTACGCCTTAGATAGGACTAATCTCAGACTGCATTGCTATTACCTCTAAAATGGTAACTTTATAAGAATGTACCTCTCGTAGTTTGCAGCCATGAGTAGGTTTGAATTCCTACTTCATTGCTTATGGAAAAGCAGCACGTCTGAGACAATCTGAGGGTCTGTTTGCACTGCAGTCTGCTGTACTGCAAAGGTACAGGCTCTACACTCCTGTAAGAATAAATAGCCTCTAAACTTATTTAAACCAGCTTTAAAAGAATTCAGTCTAGAGTCAGTGTCTTTCTCTGGAAAGACAGCTGCTGATTTCTGATCTGTTCTGGCTTCTTTCTAACACATGACTTATCAAATAGACACAAGCACAATGTTAGATTGTTCCTTCTGTTTTGTTCTTCTGGGATTTTTGTTCTGTATACTTGATTACAAAAACCTGGTTTTAGTGAAGGCCTTGTACCTGCAAAATAGAGGCAGTTTTGCCTTGTGTCCCTGGTTAATCCAGCTGAACATCCATGGAGTTTCTCAGGAGCACTCAGTTAAGCACATACTTGCGTGCGTGCAGTTTTCAGGCCTCCACTGTCCACTTATTTGCACCATACATTTGTGATTACATACATTAATTGTTACATCTCCTCTAAGGTTTGAAGTGATTTAAAGGATTCCAGATATATAATTAAACTATACACTGGCCTAAATCATAAATTCAAGTAAGTCAGCTATAATAAAATAGGGGCAATGTAATTGAGGTGAGGCTGCTGATTTCGAGTGCACTATTTGGATTTTTTTACTGCTGTTGTAGAAATTAAGATCTGGCCTATAGTAGTATTGTTTCAATCCTGACAAACCTTTCCACAACTACTTTTTCTTCACACGGATAGGGCTGTAAATAAGTACTTACCCCATAAAATTAATATGGTACATGAAATCCTTCATCTTTGTATTCTTGCAATGTACGTAGCTTCATACAAGTACAGAAATGGATTAGACATTCCTCTTTGGTTAAGAGATATATCAGTGCATAAAGTCACAGTCTGGGTTCATTTAGCCTTTTCATTTGTAGTGCTCCATATTACATGAGTGCAGATCTATTTGAATCTGTTTAATATTCATGATCCTCTCACCAGTCTGAGTGAAAGAGATAAAGCTTTTGATAGCAATCTCAGCAACTTGATTAACAATGCACTAATCATCACTACCATTGACCTGATTCAGAAATGTTTTCAATTCATCCATCACTTTATAACCAAAGATGATTGCATTACCTTACCATTTTTTATTTAAATAAAACCACATGAGCTGTAAATATCTTGCCATTTTACTAAATGCACCTTGGTACCAAATTAATTTATTTTTAAAACTAAATACCGAAATGACCTATAATAACCAATTAGGGCAGGAGCATAGGGAAAACGTATCACAAGTGGTCTGCAATAAAATCAATTCACTTTGACTTCACATCAATAAATGTTAAATTGTGCCAAGGAATTAATTTTGCAATAAATTGTTATTGTTGTTATAAAATCTAACTAACACATATTACCAGGAGTAATTATCCATATATCAGAATGCATTGAATGTAGAGTGTGCACTATAATTACTCCCAAAATTGCTTATCATTCAAATGGTAATTTTAGGGATAATGTTTCTTTAACTATAACTTTATAAATTTCATCAGAAATTTATTTTTAGGGGTTTTTTTTCTTTACTTGGTGCTGCAAAGAAAATAGAAAACTGACTGTGAAAAATGCAACAGATAATAAATATGGTAATGTAGTTTAATCAGTATGTCTTACTTTAATATGTAATTGCCAAATTTTGCAACACTATTAGTAAAGAGACACCTCCTTGTGAGTGGAATTTCCTTCACGAGTGCTAACTGGAATCTCCAAGCCTATTCACAGCAATAGGTAGAGTACAGCATTGCAAAAATATTAGCATCCAAGTCTGTGTGAACACAAAACCTGTAGGGGTCATTAAATGTTTTTTCTTAGATATTGAATTTTTCTGAGGCCCACTGTCATAGGGGTTTGGTTCAGAATTTGGAAGTTGTAATATCAATGACAAAACAGAAAAAAAAAAAAAAATTAAATAAGACATTTGAGCCTGTGTTCTATTTTACCTATTTCAGACCTGGGAGCATTGAAAGGCTAATTCCAGAATGCAGATGCTACCCTGCTTTTAATAAATCTCAAATGCTGTGATTAAGTTGTGTTGATCATTAACATGACTGTTTTCAGCTCACCTGAAGCCCTCTAATGGGGTTTATTGTTTTTCATTTTTGCCTTAACAACATCGTATATCTGAAGTTCTCAACATCCCAAGTCATAGAAGAATACACCTGGAAAGATGTCAGTGTTTTGTACAACTGTGTTATTAGGCACAGAAAAAATAATATCTAGGGGCAATTCCTAACAGTAACCAATTGCTTTTTGATGGATTAATGTAAATTAGTGGTGTTTGTTTAGTTGCATCATCACTATTTGAACTAAAAACTTTTGGCAATGTCTGTATACAGTGCATGGAGTTTAAATTACTTTATTCATAGAACTGGTCACTGAAGTTTAGACATAGTGACAATTATAAAAGGAAGAGATTAAGGAAGCTCAGCTCGTGCTGCTGTGTGATGGAACTCGTGTAACAAGAAACTCAGTCTGTGCAGCTGCTATTGCTAAGAACAGTAATTCAGAACAGTCCTTTACACATTCAAAATACAGTAATATGGCAATTAACTTTGTTTGATGATTAATTTGGGGGCTTCTTCTTACAAAATAACATTATTCTGTTGAACACATGCTTTACACTACCTTATTTTCATAACCACATATAGTAGATCAACTTAGAAAACACAAAAGCTTTCACAAAGTATTTTAGAAAACTTCTTTAAGACAAATGTGAAGTGACATGAATAATGAGTATTGTAATGAGTGGGTACTACTGAATTTGCAGTTTCATCAGAAAATATTGGTGAAGATGACCAAATCCCTTGTTTTTCAAATGTTTGTAACATACATCTTGAGGATGTAACAGAATTTTCTAACATTTCCTTTATTGCCCTATGTTAACTGCTTATGTCTAAAAGGCAGAGTGCTAGCAGGAATCCAAGCATTGCAAGAGTTACCATGATCAGGATTATGAAACTGCACTTTTACTTTTGGAAGTGATCAACACATATAGTAAGATGAAATAGGTGATCTCTAAATTACTGTCTACATCTTGGAGCTGTAAAGAAATATTTCTGTAAGACATTTTAAATCTCCTGGAACAGCACTGTGAAAAACTTCAGCCCAATGGGGGACAAGTGACTTCTCATACTTGCCTTTGGACACCCAGTTTAACCCCATCAAGGTAGGTTCCTGTCTAGGTCAATCCTAGTTAGGTGATTGATGTAAGCCAGCTCCAAGAGCACATGGACAGAGTACATGAAATTGCTTTCCTACGATAGCTAAAGTTTGGTAGTACAATTTTTATTGTCCTGAATTTCTTTAAACTTTTCTTGATATTATTCCTTAAAAAAACCTCTCAGAGGTGCCCAAGGATTTTGTAAACCAGGGGCAGCTAAGTATTTTTGAAGATCCTGACAAAGTAAATTGCTAGGAATATTAAAGTGATATTTTGAGAATTAAATGCAAAGAAAAAAATTTAAAAGTTAAGATATATATAGTCCTCAGACCCTGTTCATGAAAATTCACTAAATGCACCTTTCACTTCTAGTGGGTGCTTGCCAGTCAACAGTTCTGCAGATTTCAAAAAGTTTCTATTCATGGTACTCTTAAAATCCTTCTGAAGTGAATAATTTTTATCCAATGCTTGATTATTTAATAGATAATCTAGTTTTAATTTTGGTAAAGAAAAATACGTATCAGCTTAGCCATTTGATACAAAAATACGTGGCCTAGAGAAATGTTATTTTAAAGGTGTTTGCCTCCTTAATTGCAACAGTCTGTATATCTATTTGTCTAGACTCCATCAAGGGCACTATTGTAGCTGGAGGCATTGGTTTGAAGAAGACTAAAGGGCTACATCATGTCAAAGCCTCAAGTAGGAATTATTGCCTTTCTTGCCACAGTTCACAGCTGTATTATGTCACCAAATCACATCACAGTGTAATCAAAGATGAATAAAATATTTTTTTTCTTTACCTTAAACGCTTTCCCTGTCAATTACAATCAAAGGACATGATTTCAGGTCTGACAGTTTGCTGGGTTCTCTCCTACTGATGACTCCAAAACTGTAATCTGCTAAATATAAAATGAATCAGAGAAGTCTTAGAATGATTCTGCTATTAAGAAGAAGAATGTTTTTTCTCCCACAGGGGACAGGAAAGTAATTGGTCTTTAAAGAAAGAAATCAAAGATGCTAAAAAATTACCTTTTTTGGTCCTTTCCTCTCCACCTTTGGCTTTTGGGCTTTTTTTTTTTTTTTTCCTGTGCTAAACCTTCAGCCATTCAGTATTCTTCTCCTAAGAAGACAAGCATAAGTGTTCTAATCAAATCTGTCCAGTTTTGTGTGCCATTAGAGTAAACATTTAACTGGCGTCTTGTTTGCTCCATCACACCTTTTCCCCTCGGTATTATTGTCGATTGGGTGCTCTGTAATGGGCAGGCTGTACGCCTGCTGCAACTCCAACTTCTAGGCAGTTTAGTGGCTTGATTACATCATTAACCATAATCAAAAACATTTCCCCAGAATGATTTTAGCTTGGTAGTAAGGACTGCTTCCTTTGATCTCAGTAGCAACATTTTACAATAGGTTGCTCCTCATTTACACTACAAATGCTGGCAAAAATGAAAGTAGTATCTTCCCTAGTAATACCAGATAAAATAAAATAACTGGTTCAGCAGTCATGCCAGCTGCTATCATAGATGAACAATGGCCTTTTTCTTGTAAGAAAAATGTATAAACGTGTATATATATTTATGTGTGAATGTATTACTCTATATAGTGAAATTTTCTAATGTATATCCTTGTATTATACTTAGCAACACATTCCTTTTCAGCATTTGAAATGTGATTTAAACCACTTCGCAAAATATTTTTAGCAAAAAAATTACATTGCACCCGCACTGCTTGCAGTATAGACCAGAATTCCTTTTTAGTGCACTGAAGTCTTGTCAGAAGCCTCATAGCAGATGTAGTTTCCAGCATTTCTAATGATGTGTCTCTATTATAAGACTAGTGCAGTAGCTACAATTCATATCAGTTGCCTTCACTATCAAAACATCAATTGACTAACCACTCCAAAGCTGAAAACCTACATGGCAGCTGTACCTGCCACAGGGAGATTATCCCTGTGCTGTTCTAGAGCACGCACAGCAATACACCACATGCATACAATAAAAAACATGTTTGATCTGTAATGTCTCCAGGACCAAGATAGAGCTGGCCCATGTGGGTGGGACAGGCAGAGGATGTTCAAAGACCTTTATACTGGCAGCCCTTGATCTCTCCTGAGCTCTTCCTGTCCTATTTTACAATCAGTCTTTTACACTGGATCTAAAGTTTACTGGGGAAGATGGGAAGTGTTTTGTGGCCTGCAGCACAGGGATAGAAAGGGATAGAAAGGGAAAAATTGTTTTGTGGACAAAAAAGGCTGTGCATCTTGCTTGATTTCTGGGGATTATGTTTGATGTCCCAACTGTTCAGACCCACGTCCCCACCTCATTCCCAGCCAGCTGATCCAGGTACTGCAGGATCCTCTCACCTTCCACTGTCAGAGCTGGGCAGCCAGGAGCTGGGTGCCTCTAGCTACTCTGGATCCCAAGTCTCACTTGCCAGCAAATTTTGCAGCTGAAGAATTTCCCCAAAACCTTATTTCTTTATTACTTTATTCCCATTTCAAAGGTAAAGTGCTGCAATGTACAAATGTCTAACAGGCACTTATCTTCCATATGCTTGCTTGAGGAGCAGTAGAAAAGGAAAAGGAAATTAGTGCCATCTTCTTGTTGGTTAAACCAAAGACATTTTTTGATGTTCTTCAGTTGCTGATAGTTTTGTTGCCTCTAATATAAGCATGAAAAACATAGCAAAGTTTACAAAAACAGAATCTGTTGAAATTATCATGCCATCAACAGTGATGGAGCAATAGGGTTTTTTGGTGATACACTTTTAATTTTCAGAGCTGTCAATGGATAAAGGAAGGGTAGCAAAGAAGTGCCAGTGAATGATGGAGGGGTAACTACTGGGCCCTTCCTTGGCAGCTGTCCCACCAAGTTATGATGCATCCATGTGGATATTCCCCAAGTTTTCAGAAAAAGAACAACAAATACAGTCTCTAGTGGCCAAGTTTAAAATGGTCACTGCCTTTAGTAGGATGATGCTCCACACAATCTACAAACATGCACACAGAGGAAGCAGACTGCCTGCATCCATCAACTTAGTAAATGCCTCCAGATTAGCAGAAATATTTTGAAACAGCCAATAATTATAAAAGAGTTGCTTGCCATTGCATAATTATTTTATAAACCACATAACATACAACTGTTACTTAGTCACAGAGGCCCTCTTCACACGGTACCATATGGCTAATGGCTTCTAGAGCACATCACACCATACTGAGTACTCCTTCTCATCATACTGTATTGGCTACCGGCTCAGTTTGCTGCTAATGTCTGTGTTACCCTTTCACTGCATGTTTATTTTATGAAATTGTGGCATCTGTTTTTGGTGTTTATTCTAAAATGACATTGCTATGTTCCCAGCCTTAGCCTGAAAATCACCTCAGTATTAATTTCCCATGGTAGATTTAAAAATGTATTTTTTGTTGTCTTTTTCTTGGGTCTCTGACAAGCAAATCTTGACTTTTTTTGCATTTTGATTTTAAGTAAGATTTTTTTTTGTTTCTTGAGTTCAGTTCCTGAGTGATTTGCACTGGGTAATATTGGGTCTTTTCATTCTGTTGATGACAAACACCCTTTGCCTACACTGACCAAGCTGCCAAATATTGAAATACAAATAATCTTCTTTTTCATTCAGCTCCCAAACACCTTCACAATCTTTACACAGCTAATATCTAATTCTAGTATGAAAGCACTATTGTAGGACCTACACATTAGGGCCACATGCAAAGGAGATTTTTCAGTTTCAGTGGTATTATAGCAGCTGGAATATAATTTAAAAACAAAGTAATTATGTGGAACAGTGCTGAGCTGCTTTGCAAACTTCCATAACAATACTTTGAATGTGTGACTAGAATTGGAATAGCCCAAGAAATTTTAATTTTGCATCATCAACTAATTCAGGCAAAATACTGATTCCATCCCAGCTACCAACAACTAAAGACACAAGCAACTTGCATTTGTGAACCCAGGTCCATAGAATTTATGTCTGGCATCGGCCAAGTGTATCCACATCGGCAGTGGAACTGGGTCCTTTGCAGTCACTCTCTCACAGGAAAACCCTGGAATCTCTTCTGCAGCCACAAACACTCCTTGACAACAGAAGCAGCAGCGGTCTGTTGGCCAGACAGCTGGATCAAGGGTAGCTACAAGGCTGGCAAAAATGGAAATGTTTTTCACTTGCTCCTCGAGGTGGATTATGCAGAAATGCAGTGGCGACCATCTGTGTACCAGCATTGTGCTGCTGGCCCTTGGTGCAGCCTTCACTGTGAGACTGGGGAGTCTGGTTTTAGCATCTGATCCTGCCCTGTGTTAAAGCTGCTGACTTGTCTCCCAGGTACTCCAGGAAGACCAGAATGAGCTCTTTGGAGAACAACCCAGTTTTGAGCTCCTCAGTGTCTTTACATTCATTTCCCACGAGCGGTGTCCCATGGGGTGCACCTGGGCAGCCCTTCATGGCCTGGGACTGACTCCTCCACCAGCTCTGAGCTCACCTCAGCTCCCCCACAAATGGCCTGTTCTCTCACCCTGCCGACCAGCACGAAACTAAAACCAGTCTCCTCACTCCATCTGCTCACATTCAGCATAGTTACAGGGAATTAATTGAAATTCAGGCTTTTGCTACATGGAAAAATTACTCATATTTTTTCAAGTATTTTTGGATCTGTCTCTGCTGCTCATGGTGCTCCTCAGGTGCTTACAGTAACTCATACCAAGAGAAAGAGAGACCCAGCACATCAACTCCCTGCTGAATACTGTATGCAGCAACTACAGAGCCTTAACTGCTTCTTAGTATGTTTTTTAATAGGCCTGTTCTAGTTTAAAGTGTCTTGTGTTATCTTTTCATTTTTGCAGCTTTTTGCTAGATTTCCCATTGTGAAATTGCCTTGGTGAAGCAAAGTCAGAGTGAAACAGTCATGCTCAGTGTGTGCAGCCTAAACCAGATGATTTTCATGTATCAGTCTACACATGGAACTGACTACACTTCCAATTCATGATTTGCAAAAGCTATTTAAAAAAAATTAAAACTCCACCAAGATTAAAACATTTTGGCAAGAATGAAGAAGAAGAAAGTGTTTGTTAAATGCCTGATGAACAGTTGGAGAACTTAGATCAGATTTCATTCAAAATTCTTGTATAACTAAGTGCAGTTTATTAATGATTAACATGACCTAGAGCTTGTTAAATGGGCATGACTTCAGTTTTGCCAACTGCACTGAAACACAAACAAGTTCCCACAGTAACCTCATCCTAATGTTAGCATGACCTGAGTACTACCAGCTGTGCATTTATGCAAAAACCCCAACATTTTACTGCACATTTAACAGGAAACATCCACTTTATGGTATGCAGGAAATCATATACTTAAATTTTTCTCTATTTTTCAATTTCAACTTTTGCAAATCTTGGGAAATTATTTAATGGGAAAAAAGGAACCAACATGATACACTGAATTGTAAAAATTAAGAAGAAAGAAACAATAAGAAAAGAAAATATTAAAACTTTTTTTTCCCTAGATATTAGGGAAGAAAAGGAAGAGTTGAATTCATAATATATTAGCCAGACAATCTTTCTGCATGTCTTTCATTAAATGAACATTCATAAGGTAATAAGGTAATAGGTAAACTAAGCCAATAGGTAAACTAAGCAATATATACAATAATTTAAAAAAGGACCATCAAGTGGCAATAATTGAGCCTTGTACTTTAATTGGACTACTGACTTCACAGAAAAATATATTTGCATCAGACATTCTGGTCTGTAGAACCATAGAGATGTGCTTTACTGTATTTCTTTCCATCACATAGATTATGGAATTGTCCTGTGAAACAAAGTTTGATTTTACCTTGTGGTTTCCTTTGCATCTCTGATATTTGAATTAAGGGCTATTTGAAAGTTATGCCTCATTTCCTTCCATACCTCCATCCTTAGACTGCTGTCAAGTATTATTTATTAACTCTATTATAGTAACACATTGAGGCCCTAATCAAGATTGTGCCCCTACTGTGTTAAACTCTCTGCATTATAAAATAAAAGATAATCCTTCTCCAAATTCTTACATCATTATGAGTGAAAGATGTCAGCACAACATATTACGATAGTGTAAAAACCTGAACTTTGTCAATGGATGATGGTAAGTCAACGGCAGAGCCAAGACCAGCATAACTTTTCCACTCCAGCCCCCACTGCTCCCAAACAGCAAGGATGTAATGGGAATTATGGTAAATATTGTATAACTTTTTTTTGCAAGAATTCATTTCAATTTTCATTTTACCACTGTCTGAGTTGTCCCTTTGGACTGACATATTTGCCTTACAGAAATAAAGTGAATGTAACGGAATTCTTATTATTCATAGGAGAAAACTAAAACTTTTTTATGTTAGTTAAAAAGTCATTCATATGAGAGCAAGTATTTGTTCTACAGTATCTAATATTCTTCCCTTTTCAGTATCCAAGATCCAGTGGTTTTCCCTATTCTCTCACTTCATTTTAGACAAGATGGAACCAAACTCCTTGGTGTTCTTGACCCAATGGAGCAACAAAGATATTTTCATTAAAAGAGGTGTGGTTACACTAAAAATATATCCCCTTCCACACTAACCTTCTGGCTTTTAAGAGATACAGCATCAACTAAATAGCAGACAAATAGCTGAATCTGTTACTATCGTGACAAGCTATTTTAACAATACATATTTTACTGTATTTGCTTCTTAGCATATTAATTTGACCTGCACATCTCACTGAATTCCTTGATCCTAGCTTCATTTAAAATAATAACAATTATTACAGAAAGGTAGTTCTTCCAGCAGGATTAGATTTTATGTTGATATTTTTCTTTAACTACACAATGAAAAGGTTTAATTACTGAAAATAAAGCATCTAAGTTGCCACACTGTACTGGAAATAGCCCAATCAGACATTAACAGCAGCAAGTAGAACTGGGATGATCACTCAAAACTATTTCCAAATGCAGACACAGACAATGACAAAGAACTACTTTCACTAAAACAATTCCTGTTAAATAATTCTTGAAGTACCTGAACTTAGTCAAGAACTTGGAGATGAAATCAGATAAATCCTGCTGTCTACAGCTAGGTCTAGGCATCTGCATTTAACAAGAACCTCAATACTTTTTACAGATGAATTGTAGCTGAGATATATGCAGGCTGAAGAGCTCTTCAGAGTCTGTTCCAATGAAAATATTGTCTAAGTACATAAGCATTAGAGCTGAACAAATAATTCTCGATGAATAATTTATCTGATTGATTTCCCCTTTTTATTCTCTCCTTCTTCAGAGGCTATGCAAGGACAGAACAAAAAGTATATTGAATTTATTCAGTATTTGAAATTATTCACAATCTTGTTCAGTGAATAATTCTAGGCCTGTAAATCCTTTGAACTGTGGACTTTGAGTAGCTAATTTGCAGCTCACACCATAAAGTGTGTAATAACGAACTAACTAGCTAGCCAGGCACAGTTTTTAATTGCAGGAGTCTGACATCTGAATGAGTCCTGTTTGAAATCCAGTCCAGTAGGTGTACAAATGCTCAAGCTAAAAAATCATATTTCACAGGCATTTTGCTACTTCAGTGCAGGCATTCCAAAGATGGGTTTGAAGCATTCGGGCACAAGGCTGACCATTCTCAGAGCTCTGACAGTGCCCCCCTCTTCTAATGAACCCTAGCAGTACATGGATCAGCATATTCCTGAGCAGAAACATTCCACTTAGTATGAAAGCACACATCAATAAGACTAATAAGAATGTTCATATGATAATTTCTGCATTACTGAGCATTCACATGGACTAAGTAGGGGAAGAAAAAATTATTGCCTTGAAAAAGTGCAAACACTGAGTCGAGCCTTGTAAGTCTCCACAGAGCCAGAACAACATTCATTTTTTGTGCCTTCTTCCTTCTCTGCTTTATTTACTCCTGTCTGTCCTTGACAGAATCATCAGTTTTTAAAGTGAACTTCTTCTGGGTCACCATATCACTCTTCTCCTTGAAAGACTGGCTACAGAGAGCTGATCAAAACAGAGGGCAGGTAGACAACCAGGGCAGGATTTCAAGAAAGGCTTTAGCAGGCTTTAAAGTGTTTCAGCGAGGGGCTTGCTGAGGTCAGAGGCAGCATTAACTGGAATTTGTCTGCCACATCTTTGGTGTTTCTGGGAATCTCTAGAGGTTTTCTCATAGCCTACCTTTGAACTTCAAACTTCTAGTAAGCTGGTGTATATCTCACTCCACAATTTTGATTGTGAATCTAACCAAAGAAAAAAGCTAGAGTTTATTTACCAGCCATCAATCAGAAAATAAATTATTTACAGATGTCTTCATTTATTTGACTCTTTCATTTATTTACTTACAGCTACAGCAAATACCACCACCAGACAGTGTCCAGATGGAAAACAATTACCCCACACTGGAACCGTATGCTTCCTAAGAGAAGTTGAGAAATTATTTGAATTTCAGACAAAAACAATTAGAAGTAAATTCAGGCCTGTTTTCGCAAGAAACTCCCCTTTGGACACAGATGCTATTAAATCTTTCTGACATATCACAAAGAAAAAGCAGATTTTACCTTCAGAAAGAGGCTTAGGATACTGTGAGTGCAAACTGAATGATAATCCTGTGTAAGTGGCAACTCAAGTGCTGACTCTGATCTGTGCACTGTGTCAAGTACAAGAGTAACCAACCCATGTAGTTTATCCACATATATGTCACCTGAGGCTCAGAGATGCTGACATGCTAAATGCAGTATGTCAGAATTTACAAAGTGAAGAGAAGCTCTTTGATTACACCAGAAAAGAAATTATTAGAATACTTCTAGTAGATTACATTTGAATATAGAACCTAAGCAACTACTTAAAGTTACTTAATAGAGTCTATAACTACTTAGAATTATAACCACTGAGATAAAATGGGAGCACAGTGAGATTGATCTAATACAGATAAGTAGAGATGACAAGGAAGAAGATATCTCTGTACTCTTCAGTGTCATCTCACATACATCACAGATCCAGGGAAGTAACAGTTCTGCACTAATATCCACCACTGGGAGTTTGCAGTTTGAGACCTTCTCTGCATTTCCAGACTGTGTTGAAACAGAACCCAGACAATCATCTGGATCATTAGAGTCCAAAGCTCTACAGACCCCACATCGTTGCTCAAATGGTAGAAATGATAGTTTTCATCTGCACTCCTACAAACCCAGACACATTGTCATTTGTTCCTGCTGCGGCATTGTATTTTGAACTTCAGGTTTCACTGGGCTGTGCCTTACAGGCAAAATGGATCCCTTCTAATTCTAGAGAATAATTAAATTAATTCAATTTCCGAACATAATTTAAAAATGTTTGTGTTCCCAGATATGTGGTCACTTGGAGGGATGTGGGATTTTTGTTTCAGTCCTGGCTCTTTCTGGTGTTTCTTTCAGGTGATATAATGGCGTAAAACCCTTACAAGAATTCTTCCAAGGAATGATATTAGATGGCAGCTTGAAATCTAATGCAG
Source organism: Cettia cetti (assembly GCA_013401135.1). NCBI lineage: Eukaryota > Metazoa > Chordata > Aves > Passeriformes > Sylviidae > Cettia > Cettia cetti. Next base: position 70,564 of record VZUI01046967.1, read on the forward strand.
TGCTTGGGTATTTAATGAAATAAGTATTCAGGAAACAGATTCTACATAATAAAAGAGCACAAAGCTGTACTAGAAAGAGCCGTATGGCCATCTTGTTTAAATAAGAGACAAGAAGATGATCAACATCATGCCTTATTAATAATAAAACTGGAAGTCATAACTGTGGAACTAATCTATCTTGGAGGGAAGAGTATATTTCTGTATTTCCTGTCTTTGAGGGAAGAGCAGATTTTTGCCACATAAACTGCTCCCTACATCCAAAAAGATGGGTTTCATCAGAAAGCTTATTTCTTGTTGTAAAGAAGCTGAAATATTTTGGAGGTTTGCCAGACATCATGAAAAGCTGGGTGTCCTAGGGATTTCTTCATATCAAGGACTACATGTCCCATTACAAGAGAGGGAAGAAGGATAAACACTTGAAAATCCTTATACATACAAATTCCAAAAACTTTTGAAATAGTACTTCACTTTTTAGGAGATTCAAAGGTGTTTTTCATAACTGAAACAAGCAGGAGACCAAAGGTGATTTGTTAAACCAAAGGTGGTTTGGGCCAGGACACCAAACACAAACAGCTCTAGAGAGGCAAAGAGACTTTCCTTTAGTTTTTTTCTTGTCCTGGAGTCTGGGAACTGGCTTTGCCTTGCTTGACCCTCCCTAACAGAATGCAGATCAGCATCGAATGTTTCACTTCTGGACGCCGTTAGGTAAGGATGGAACATGGCTTGTCAGCCATAGACTCCAGCTCAAATATGCAGAATATAACAGCTCTGAAATCCTTCACTTGCCAAGCATCTTCAGAAAATTCCATTATGCAGACAGAAGGTGGTCACCATAAATTTAATATCGTACAGATCTTTTTTTCTGTTATTTACCATCAGCCTTTTACATTTTCAGCTCTTGAAGGTACAGATGGGGTTCACTAAACAGTAAAGAAACTAAATTTACTTACACCCTCAGTTATACTTCAATATTAGTTTACAAACATGAAGCTGAGTGTCTGATCATAAGCAAACTCAATATACTTAGAAAATGAAATCACCCTGTCAGTGGTACCATTTCAAACTGCAATTTTCTCTCCTTTTTTTTTGTTTTGTTTTTTCTGGTATAGAATTACTTTTTCCAAGGCTAAATAAATAGCAGATGGGTCAATCTTCAGGTCACAAGTTCTATCTTTTCATTGCCAGGTAATATTCATAGCACAGCAGGGCTAAATCATGCTCTGCAGTTTGAGGACATTTGATGGAATCTTTGCTGTGATTACTTTAAGTGGTGACATTTAAGTGGCACGAAGTGGACATCTAAATCTTTGGATTTTGGAATGAAAACTATTGTGGGAAGATATTTTCAATGGCTGGCACAAATGAGCATCCATTAATCATCTTCTCTTTCAACTAACCTTGTTTGCATTGCCCAAAATTAAACTATTTAAGAAATTTTGACACAATACCATCCTTTTAAATATTGAGTTGCTTTTCACTTCCTGAGACTACTCTTAATAGGGGAACCCAAGACAGGAGACAGCACCCAAGATGTGACCTCATCTACTAACCAGAGAGGAAGAATCATCTCCTTCCCTCCCCTGGCAACACCCTTCCTAATGCAATATTGACCAACGTGCAATCTGGTGTCCACCAGGGCCTCTAGGGTCTTCTCCTTCCAGCTGCTTGGACTGTGCTGGTGCTCGCAGTTATTCCTTCACAGGGACAGCACTTTGCATTTCTCCTTGTTGAACTCCATGAGGTCCCTGTCAGTTGTTTTCTCCAGTCTGTTGATGCCCTGGGTAAGAGCAGCACAGCCACCTGGTTTATCAGCCACGCTGCTTTGTACCATCCTCAAAACTGCTGAAGGTGCACTGTCCCACCATCCAGATCACTGAGGGAGGTTGGACACCTCCACCTCAGCTCTGAGCAGAGGGGTACACTGTGGGCCTGTGTAGTCCTGAGTTTCATGCCTGAATGTTTGATCTTAGAAGGGTTCTTTCTCAAGAGTTCTTCTGGTAAACACAAGAACAATGTTTTGTAAATATAAAGATGTTTACATTCTTTCTTATAGGAGGGGCCTTCTTCTGATGTCCCTCTGGGATGACCAATTGAAAAGTTTACCTTTGTGTTACCAATCAAATTGGCATCTGACATTCTGTATAAAGAAGAAGTCATCCCACAATAAAAAAGAACCCACTGGCCCCTCTCTAAAGGAGCCTGCATCTCTTCTGTTCCATGTCCCTTGCAACAGGCCTGCAGCTGGGCTTTGAGGTGCTGCTGAGCTCCTGAGGCTTCTGTCCACCTCACTGTCCCATTTCCTAGTCCATACAACATGTGACACGTGAGAACAACGTGGGAAGCAGTGACAAAAGCCTTGCTGAATTCCAAACACACAGGATTGACTCCTCTCCTCTCATCCACCAAACCAGTCATCTCACTGTAGAAGGTTCTCAGGCTGGTGAAACATGATTTCCACTTTACAACTCAATGCAAATTGCTCCAAGTCACCTTCTTGTCTTCAGTTCATTGGAAATGATTTCCATTCAGCAGCAAGTGGTTGGGGTTTTTTTCTTGATAGTATTGACCTCAAAATTCTTGATGGATTTAAAAAACCTTTTATTAATAGTGGTGCATTAATGAGAAGACCAAATAATAAGACAAGTGGCAAAATACTCCAAATCTTTAAAAGTAGGGCAGAAATCTAAGCCACGATAAATTTTAATTTTCTTAATTAACAGACTAATAATTAAAAATCAAATTCTGAGAGAAATTATTAAAGGAATTTTAGATTCCAATTATAGTTAATCAGAAAAATATGTAAAAATGTTGGAGTAGTTTCCACTTTGAAGATTGAGAATGACCATAGTCTCTTTGTGGCAAAATCTTTCTTGCTCCCTTCCAGTAGTTTCTTGCCTGAGATTGTTTTCATGTTTAACAGAATAAATCTTTTGCTAGTGAAATCATTCACATAAATCATAAAAATTACAGTTTCTCTAATGAATAATTAAAAAGTATTGATTTTAATCATTAAATGATTAAATGATTAAAATTGAAAAACTTTCTAAACAAATTCTGTTCTGATTAACAGTTTTGTGCTGACTCCACTTAGACAGAATTTCAAAACTTGAAAAAGGGGTAAAGTCTGGGGTCTTGTTTTTGCTGAGGTCTTTTTTTTTGTTTGTTTGTTTGGCTGAAAAAGTGGTGGAAATCAGTTCCTGTAAGTGCTGGTTCTGCGTTAGGAACCATTGGTGGTGATCAACAGGAGGAGGAGGCTCCAGCCACCCTGGTGTTGTTGCTATGGCAATGCTGAGCATCAGATTAGACCAGCTGTACAGACTGACATGCTGTGTGCTCCCCAAGTCCCGACTTTGCTCTTTCTTTTGTTGTTATTTTTATTAAAATAGCAGTACACATTGTTTGCACTGAATTATTTTGTGTAATAATAATGTGTGAAAGAATAAACTCATTAGCCAGCAGAAGGTACTGTTAAGACAAAGACCTCACGGCAATTAAAAAGAAAAAGACATGCTGTACGTGTGATAAACCCTCACATAGCAATACAGAGCCAAAAACTGAATGAAAACATCTCTGGAGTCACATTAGAACATTAATATTCATCACTGATGTTTAGATTTTTTGAACTCGCCTTCCAACCCCATTGTCAGACACAGGCACAAACTCTGCAGCACTGACCCAAAGTGGTGTAGAACATTCTAAAATCAGGTTACCATAAGCCTACAATGGAAGTCTCCCAAGTAACTAAGAGCATCTTAAAAGAGAGAATTATAAAATAATAATTAATAAATGAAAGATCAAAACTTCATTGACATTGCCTGTTGGATTTTTTACCTTAAAAACTACATTTGGTGTCTTTCACTTATCTACTCTTCCTTAAAGGCCGCTTATGTTTAGCATTATTGTGTGGTAGGGCCACAAATTAATGATAAAATCCCCTCTGATTATGTATACATAAATACACACACACAAAGACTCTGACATCTTTGCTCTAGAAAAGGAACACACAATTTTAAGAGCTTGCAAGTTTCAGAGATGCACATGCTGCAGGGAACACGGAATCCAGAAAAGGTTCACCATTGTCTGTCCTGTGCAGCTGGTCTCTGTCCTCTTGGTAACTCAGGGTCTGGCACACCGGCAGTGCTTTCCAAATTCCATGCACTCTTTTGATACTTAAGCACTGTGACTGAACAGCTTTTACTTAGCAGGTTTCCTCAATAAAGCCCAAATCAAGCTGAAAGAAATTGTTTAATCCATGACTTGGTCTAAGGCCAGGTCAAGTTGGTCTCATTTATCATCTTTTTTAGGTGAAGCTTTTAAATATGGGCAGATGATACCTCGAAGTGTTGGAACCCATATGGAGAAGGTATGGCTCCATTACTATCAACAGGTCACTGTTAATACCTCTTTGCCAAAGTAGCAGAACACAGTGCCTGGTCAAACATAAAAGCCTTTGAAGGCTCTTATGGGAATTCAGTTAGACTTTCGCTGTGTAAATGCACAATTTGTTTCTACTATATAGACCTTGAAATGAGGTAGATCCCAAAGGCTATAGGAAAACATCTGCAAGATCCTGTATGGGTCAAATATTCTACTGATGTGATTTTCTCTTTGAAAATTGGTTTACAGATGGTTAGCAAGGTGTTCACAGTGTTCAGTTTTATTATTTCATTGTTGGCATTTGCATCCAGTGCTCTGAAAATAACTTTCTGGATTCAATATAATAATTACTGCCCAAAGGAAACATTGTTCAGTTGTGTGAGGAAATTAAAGCAAGTCATTTCATTTCTTTTATTACCATTTATTAACTTTTCTCCATATGTAAAGTCCAAGAATTTAGAATAATTTCAGGAGAATTGCTCTTTTTGAAGCCCAATCCTGCTAACCTTTACTTTCAGGCTTGGCATTGGCCAGATTTATTAGCCAGATTCTGCAGAACAATTCTTTGTTCTGTTGTGTATCACCGTCCAACTCTGGCTCTTCATCAATACAAGTAGCTCAGCGAGAGCAGCACCACTGAAACAGAGATCATCAGGGGAAATACAGCCCATGTAAGAGCTCTTGTCCTAGAAAATAACTATGGATGTGGACATTCTTTACAGACAAGATGACCAGAAAATGGTAGGTTCAAAAGAAATATTATTTTTATCCACGGCAAGACAGGGAATAATTTCTAAAGCTGTTGTTTATTGTCAAGAAAACTGACAGAGTGAAGGTGTTTATCTTGGGAATTGCCTTCTTTTGTTTAAAATAGTCAAGGCGATTGGGCTATATTTCTAGACCCTGCTTAATACTAGGAGTTGGTTTAAGTTTGAGCTTCCTTAAAAGGTCTCAATTTACCTCATAACAGAAACACTGGGGTCTCAAAAGTGCTAATGTAGACACTAAGTCAGATGCGTTCTATGGCAAACAGACAAGAAAATCCAGTGCTGAATCTCAGTAAAACTAATAAATCTGAATAATTAATACACTGATCACAATCAGCTGTCAGGCAAAGAAATGTAATTCATTAACTAAAAACAAGTTATTTCTTTCTGATTGTTTTAGCTGTGTGTATTTGTTTTAGACTCACAGAAAACTGGACCATGAGAAAGATTGGGTTTTCCCTTCTTCTTTCCCATTTATTAAAAATGTGCTAGATAAATAAAACCTGAGAGGGCAGGGAGAAGAAAATATATTATGCCTCAAAGGAAAGAGAAATTTGCTGGATACAACAGAAAAAAAATTATAATACTTTTCCATGTGGAAATAATACAGCTAACAGCCAGTACTTCAGATCAGCATCATATGTTGTGTATGAACGACTCATGCAGCACAGGGGATTGTGCAGCCAACTCAGCTAACTCCAGTGTCAGCATGCAGGCTCAGATCTTGCCTTTGCTTGGAAAGGGTGATACTGAAGTTTTTGGAGGGTTTGGGGGTTTTTTTTAAAGCTTAGCTAAATCATCATTTTAAAAATATAAATAAACAGATATATGTCTTCATATCAAATAAAAGCAAATTGGGTTTAAGAGACACCTATCTGCCCTTTTCCAGGCACTGCAAAGCCAATGGGATTTGGGGTAGGAGAAAGAGCACCAGGATTATTTTGTGTTTGCCACACTTCTGCTGGTTTTCATTGTAAATCAGTCTAGTCCTCACGTTTCTGCTGGTTTTGACTTAGGCTCACCACACCTCAGCTGGGAGAACACCTGCAGTTCCTCACTTCACAGCTGATGTAAGGGGGTACAGAGCTCCACAGGGCAAGTCTAACTACAGAGCAAAGGAGCCTGATTTAATTACCTAGATGAGGTGTCTGAGCATAATCAGGATAAATTAAGGGAGTCTGATTAATTTTGTTGCATTTATGAGAGAAAGCTTGTTCTGTGTTGTTGGTAATACGGTGCAGTTGTTTTACACAACCTGTGAGCCCCTCAGACTGTGCCAGGAATGGTGCCAGCTTTGGGGAAGGAAAATCAGGTATGATAACTCGAAACTGGGATGGCTTCACTTCAATTTGGTGCAAACAAAAAATGCTTACTGCAGAGGTGCATGTGTGGCAGCATACTTAGCATGTCAATAATAATGGCTCACTGCAACAGTATTTCTAATATTTTTCACACTTTTTTGTAATGAAAATAGATAAGTGATGCATTTTATGATTTTCCAACACTGTTTCCTCCAAGGCTCAGGCATGCTGCTCAGACAGTTAACTTCTCTTCTGTGAGATGTGCTCCAGTTTGCTCTATGCAGTCAGCTGCATGTTGAATACTCATCTGTGTTTCTCCTCAGTCCATCTCCAGATTTCTGATTCTTGTAATTCATGACAAAGATTTTATTGACTCTGGAAAGGACGGCCACCTCAATTTCATTGTTTGTACAATCAAAAGATGATAATCCAGCTGCAATAAATCTCAGCTCCAAAGAGAAATAATTTGGTATTGCCTAAACATGACATGAATATGTTACAAGAAGCCTCTCTTAGTTTCTAAGTTGCAGCTTGAAGCTAAGAGCAGTGGATGAGGTCCAAAATCCACAGAATACTTTTTGGTCTTGGCTTTCAAAGCTTAGTCAGACTTTCTCAAACTGTGTTTTACAAGCCTGCTATATATTTTTCCTTGTAAAGCTCACATATACTCTTGCAATTTTTTTCCCTCACTATCCAGTTGAAACCAGTATATTCATAGAACAATCAAAGTACAAATGTTGACATTTAAACTGCTGGACATTTAAATAAAATTCTTATATAAGTATCTATTAGGCAAGATTTACTTCATGCCATTTTCAATCAACTACACAGGCAAGCAGTATATATAGAAAAATAAACCCCCTATTCATAGTTATACAAATATTTCATGTACACTTTGTTTATTCATTGGAAGAAACTGAGCATATCTTCCGCAGTTTTACCACAGGTCATCTGAAGGGCAGTATCAGGATTCCTGTGATCCATGTAGGCCTCCCAAGGGGGCACAGAACAAGACCTGTTTGATCCAGCACCTGCTGTGAAACTATCACTTGGATACTTTTTTGTAAATTTTTGCCAGACTGTGAATAATATAAATATGTAAGAAGGAGCAACAGGAAAATCAGCTGGATATTGATGAAAATGCCATTAGTAGCCACTGATCAATCATTTAAGACTACCTTTTCATTCTTTTTTTTTTTTTTTTTTTTGTTCTTCTGGCACTGCAGCTGTAGCATTAGCCAGACTCAGGCCACCACACAGTTTTTAGCTGCATGCTACCACATTGTGCTTTTGCTACAGCCTAGAGGGAATGCCCACAAAATGTAAAACATGGCAACTGGCATTTTTATGCAGTATGTGTGACCAGCAGGCAACCTGGAGACCATTCCATGAGTGTTCAGAATACCCTGGTAGGATTTAGCAATTCAATTTCTAGGAATCATCAAATTCTAATTCTGCACAAAAATTTTACCAAAAACCTGCTTAATTGCCAGATAAATTCTTGGAGGACTGTTTAGTTTTATTGTAAGTTTAGGTTCTCTGGAACTTGACAAAAAGACCTGAGGGAATGGATTTGAGTAATGATTTTCTGAAGCCATTAAACTTAACAATGACTTCAAAGATTTAGCATCTGTTTTTTAAATGTTCACATGAGGCTGACAGTTGGTATACAATGTTTCACCTCATTGCAGTTGGCAACTACCAAGATATTAAATGTTACACAAAATACAAACTTTGCCTGAAACCATGGTTCTGATCAGGAAGAAGACTGTGAAATATGACATCCCCAGGTGAGGGTTTAAAGTCACTTGACTTGCTGACACACATACCTTTATGTCCTTAATAATTTGCTAGCGCTAGAAAAAGGCAAAGCAGTGAAAGCAGAGTGAGTTCCACTCTCTTCTGGCTCATGTATCAGGAGCTGTTAGCAAAATTCTAGCGCTGTGGTGGAGATGTGTGAGTCCAAAACAAACAAGATGTTTTTCAGATGCTAGACTGTGTTTGAAAATGTGGCACTCGGAAAAATTTCTTTTATTACTGTAAATTGAACAAGTTTAATTACTATCAGCTCACTGACAAACAAATATGCTGGTTTGATGCTTGGTTTTCACACTGTGCAACAAATCCTGACACACAAGTCTTTAGAGGAGTCGAAGGCCCAGACAGCAGAGCTAATGTGGTTCCACTTTGCAGCTATAAGTGCTAGAGAATCAAAATTGTGCAGCCCTCTCCCTTTTATGGACAAGCTCTTCCATTTCATTTTACAGGCTTAAATCATGGCCAGAGGATTACAACTTCAACAGTGCATGGAAAAATTTCCTTCTGAGAGAAACTTACATCATCAGCTGCTAGACCTGTCCTGGGTCACCATAGGTAGTGTGAAAAGGGAATAATTTCCTGTTCCTGAAGCTCAGATTATCTCCTATTTGTCCATTCACCCTCAGCATGACCTACGCCTCCTGTGAGTTAGCTCCACTATTTGGCTCTTAACTACACAGGTTCTAGTTGAATCAGTAATTTTATCTAACAAAAGCCACATAGGAAGAAAATAAATGAAATGCTGGCTTCTTAATGCCCCTGACCACAAAATGTGATGGCACTGCTTTGTTACTGGGTTTCTAACTGATTGCTACCTTGTGCACAGGTAGCCACTGTTTGTGATCAAGATGTCAAACAAACAGTTTTATGTGTTATTGCAAACTGTAAAGAAGGCATAGTCTGGACACTGTATTTGAATGGAAGTGTAAAAGTTCTTGGGAAAGGAAACAAATTAAATCAGATATTTTAAACAATTATTTCAATTTCTCACCATTCTTCTCCTATTTTACTTCGTTCAGATAAAAACAAAGGAAAAAGGTTTTAATGACTTGCCTTTCATACCTCTTTATTTGAAAGAAAAATTATAAAGAGGGTATTTCTTTGCTTGGAGAAGCCGTGGCAAAGCTAAGATTGGAATTCTCCTCCTCTCCCTTCTTTAAAATAGTTTATTGGAACTAAAGCGTGAAAAGAGGAATCCTACTAAAAGAAAGTCTGTTTATGTAAAACTTATGAAAGTGTTTCAGAACATTAATTTGTTTTAAAATATTGGCCCTTAATACTGCCAAGATTAATGAAACTAACTGTCATCTGCAGAGGAAGTGCCAGTTTACAAGACAAAGCTGTTACAAACTATGTGCAACGTTTTTTCAAGATTTCTGAAAATTTTGGTAGAAACCTGTGTGTAATATATTTATTTGATATAATTCTCAATTATCTAGCTCAGTTTTTTTTTTCCCAGCACTCTATTTGGCTACTGATAAACAACTATCTTCACAGAATAGAAGGTTTCCAAGAAATATTGTAGTAAATATGACATATTTTTTCCTAGGGATTTAGGGTGATATGATAAGTGGAGATCTGATTCAAAGGAAGATCTGGACATAAATGCAAAATAGAACTGTGTAGAATCATAAACTCTGCCTGCTAAAATTGGTTTTCAGCTTCTTCTGCGGCATAAAATATTCACTGTATCTTTCTATAGCATCAAAACTCTCATCTGTTTTGATATCAGGTTTCTCGAACTCCCTGAGTATTAGAGAGCATTAGAGAAAGCTTCCACCAAGGCTCATTTCCTTTGCTGAGGTCATAACCCATTTCTTCTTATTCTGTCATTGATTGAGTTACCCAACATCCTCTGGAAGGTCATAGATAATTTTTTCTTTGTAGTTTCTTAGAGGGAAATTCTAGTCTTTTATTCTTTTTTTGAGTCAGTTAAAAAAAATACAGATCCTTCACCCATGCTTGTTATACAGAGCTGGTGTAAACCAAGATAAATTAACTATTAATTTACACTTTCCAAGAATTTGGGGCTGGTATTCCCTTGCAGTATTGTTAATAACTGCCATTTCCTCTCTTATGACAATATATGTTCCACAAGGAGTTTAAGACTGCAGCATACAATTTGCCATTGCTTCTACAATTCCATTGGTTTCCACATAATTCTGTCATCTATGACCTGAATACTCCTTTTCTGTCTACACTGGACCAGAGAAGGCAATAAAGGTCCTCTGTGTGGAACTACTGCCACTGCAGGTCTTATCCTTTACAGGTGAGAAATGGGCAACTCATTGTTGGTCCTTCTGGACCCTGAGAGCACCCACTGACCACTGAAGATCCGTAGGAAAGAAAGTTAGTAATTTCTGGAACTTGCACTCATTTCTCTTTTGGCTACTAGCTAAAGGCTGTGATAGCATTAGCCCCTTTGAAATAACATTTTTCTCTGGGATGTTCTACACAGGTTCTGACCCTCACTGCTGCCAGTAAGAAATATCAGAGATCACAGCCTGGCCTCAAAAATCTGCTCACTACCCAGTTTGGATCTTACAGAGGGAAGGATTAAAGCCTGTCATTCAGATGGATAAAGCAAATTTTAAGTTAGACCTATATAAACTCAGCAGTTCTCTGTCTGTCCTTTGAGCTGAGTTTTCTCATGGTTGCACTTACACTAAAATCTCTCTTAAACATATTTCAACCTTCTGTCTCTGCTCCCTTAATTGCTTTTTCACCCTCTAACCCCATTCTCCATACTTTTGTGAGATATCAGGCAGGCCAACCTAAGAACACCACTTTGGATCTTACACTGGAACTTCCATTTATTAGCTTAAAATTTATTTTTCATAGTTATTTAGTTTTGCACGCTTTTGCCAAAGAATTTTTTAGTCTGGGCAATAGCTAGATACCATGAATTCTAGCTTTCAACCTGCAGAAACAAATCACAAGAATTAGCTGTATCCCTTCCCTGGGTAGATTTGCGTTTCACCAGGCCATGTTAATAATCATTTATTTAAAGTAAGGTTTTCATTTTTTTGTTCATGTGTTTCAAAGTACTGAGCCAGAAAGCAGAACATGTTTCAACAAGAAATCATAAGAGTTACGCAAAGATTGATCCCTGCTTTGAAATTTTACCCCAAAGCCTTTGGAAAGGAAAAAGTAGATGTGTGAAACTCACCTGTTCCTTCAGGCTGAATATAGGTGGACCTCAATCCCTAAGGAAGTTGCACCCAGGAATGAGATAAAGGGGTTATCCTCTCAACACTAAAGAAAGTTCAAGGGCAATTCACAGGCAACGGCAGCAAATAGAAAAGTCAAAATTCTTGACAATGAATGTTCCCAAATTAATTTCCCAAAAATGGGGGGAAGACAGAAATCATTTGTAAATATGGAGTCAGTGTATCACTTTGGGTGATCAGTTTTTATCAGGAACCCCAGAAAGACTGGAATTACTCAGGTGAATTCCTGCTCATTGCAATGGGATTTTGCCTGCTCAAGCAGAGGAACACATGAGTATAAAACAAAGCAATATGATGTCCTGGCAAAACCTGTGCTGTTCATGGAAATAGCCTCATACCAAGGCATATTGGGTGTTACACCTGGGTCGTAGGTGTGCAATTAGACAAGCAATTAGACAATCCAAATCTACAAGACAGTAGATTTGGATTAATTTTTGGACAGTGGATTTGAATTAATTTTATCTAAGGGCAACATTCTCTGAAATTATTGGTGAGGTTAGAAAAAAAGAAATTGATTTTAATTAGAGCCCTGTAAGCTGTGTGGTTTCACTACCTTCCAAATTTGGCTTTAAAAAATTAATTAAAACCCAAGAGTTTTTCGAGGTTTATACTGATTGTACATCTCACATCACTTTTTTTCAGGTGATAAGGTACAGACTACTGCATCCTGGCTAAATTCCAGAGTGGATAATTGCATTGCCTTGCCAAGTTTTAATTGAATGAGGTGCTCTTCTAAACTTTGTCTCACAGTAAATTACTGTGCATTGTTATGCATTGTTAATTACTGACCACACATCTCCAGAGGAGCCTGACTTGCAGAGGTGTCATATTGCCATAATGTAATCCAGAAAAGAAAATAAGCTAAAGCTCTCAGAGATGTCTTGAAGAAAGAAAATGGGCCAGGACTGATGTAGAAACCTTTCATCCAAACTTCACTTCTCCTCTCTCTTCAAGCATTTAAAGTAATTATCAGTGTAGACTGAGCAGGGAGCCCTGCCATTTGTGTGAGTATGTTCTAAGGACAGACTCAAGTGCAATTCCACAGCTTCTCAGTGATCTGCTGTTGTGGTGATTTAGAGGAAATTCTGCCAAGGTCTCCAGTGAGCTAATTGGAGAGGCCTCAAAACACCCTTGCTGGGTCTGGAGGGGGATCTGCTTGGGGTTTTTTTCCAGAGAACTGTTATTTTTAGTAGCCAAAACTGTTTGTGAAACAGGAGCATAGATATTTTATCCCAAACCATTTTAGCATAGGTGCCAAAAAAGTTCGTTTTTGATATTTCAAATTAGGAAAGTAGGCAAAATAGGAGGAGAAAAGAAACAACGACCAAGCAATTTTGCATTTTTAAACTTTAGAAAGAAATAGACTGAAGAAAGTAGAAACTCCAATAAAATATTTCCAAAACATCTACAGAAATTTCTGTATTCTACTTTTTGCTTGATTATTCAATGAGGGTTGTAATTAGAGGTTTTTAACAACCCAGTATAAGAAAAATTCTGAGAATTCAAGAAAGCTGTCTTTCCTACATAGCAAAATAATTTCATTTTTATATGGACATGTCTATTTCTGAATAATGTCCAGAATTTAAATTTATATCACTTTAACATCAATGCATACATAATTAATGTGTATATACAACACACATGTAGAAATGAAAATATTTTACATGTATATTTGTACAAGTAACAAAGCAATTTTTCTGTGCACTAAGTACTGCCATTAATCAGTGTGACAGTTTAGTTTGACTACTCAACCCAGGTATGATGTGAGGGAGTTCAACTCCCTCTCTTAAAAGACAGAGAAAAAAGGAAAAATAAGAAGCAAGCAGAGCCTACACAAGGGAACAGGAGCTGCCTCTATGTGCCGAGATCTTAATCTTAAAGCTACACAAATTTCAAGGAGAAAAGCTAAGCTGTATCCCCTCTAGTTTTAATACCTTGCAGGGCCTTCTCTCCTACTCTAGAGTCAAGAGGGGCAAGGGTTATCTTTTGTAATTGGTGTAGTTTAAGGCATATTTTTGAGCAACATTCATTACTTCAGGCTTGAAGTATCCCTTCCCTGGAAACCAGAGAAGACAGTAAAGTTCTGCAGCAGATCTGCAACCAGGATTGCTAAAGCATAAACGGGCAAGGAAGGAAGAAATTGCTCCTGAAGACAGTTGTGAGAAAATTATGACCACATACAAATTCTCCAGGAAGCTGTGAAACTTGCTTTAGGTTGTTGGAGAGTTCATCTACCTTTTATTCCCCTCATTCCCTAAGAAAAAAAATACAATAAATTTCTTGAGCAGGATGATTTTAAATGATTGAGGAATCTCCCTCCAGTATCCCAAATAGTTGTTTTATTGGCAACTGAATCCCCTTTTTCATTACTCTTCAAAGATCCCTCCATTTCAATTCTACTTGTTCACATTCTCTGCTTCAAATAATACCCCACTGAGCTGACCACATGCAGAACTGTGTTCCAAGACCTCTTTTTTTAATAAAAATTCTCTTTCAGTGTCTCCACACCATGAAACAAATCACATAGCTTCATAAGCCATCAGACAATCCTTTCAGTTTCTCGTGCAGGCGAACTGAGCCTTTTTCATCTGATTAATTCACCAAGCAAGCTGATCTGGGAAGCATAAAAAGCTTCTGAGGCAGGGTGAGAATCAGCAGCTCATATTTTATAATGGCATCACTAATGCCCCAAATTAAGTGCTGAGGCTGTTTTGCTTGGCAATATCATTTCATGTTAATTTTGGATGGGACCGAAAATGAAGTTGTAATCTCTCTCTGTCATGCTGCGACTATTTCCTTGACCATCTCCAGTGCTGCATTTTATGAGGTTAGGGCTGTTACTGCTGGGTATGGAAACCACTTTTATGAGTAAAACTCCTTGAGTTCCTGCCCCAAAGACTTCACAGACCTGTGCATACACCCACGGAGAGGGCACCCCTCGGGAGATGTCTGGCTCCACACAGGGATGGCCAAGAGGACCCAGAACAGAGTAAGGGCCTGGAGCAAGGCAACCCCCAGATTAAATGAATTTGACCTACACCTCTGAGAGAAAATGAACCCTCAGAATGAGTTGCAAGCATAGGTCTCACGTGCTGCTCTGGAAAGGCATAACATCACCCCTCCTGACCAATCCATTTTGCTGCAGAAGGAATTTAAGAGAAGGAAGTTTGATTCTTTGAAAAGCAAAAGTGACTTTTTTTCCTTGCCTTGTGTATTTCTTTAGTGATTCCAGTTGCCTCTGAGTAATATTTAATTTTTTCTTTTCTGATGATTCAGGCTATGGTTTTTAATGACCATGTACTATTCCATGTGAGCAACCAGTGCTACTGGTCAGCATCTGCTCTAGGGTTCTAAAATGAGGTGCTTAACTTTATGCATAAGAATTCTCATAGTTTTGCTAATTTGCAAAGGTAGTGAACTTATTATTCTTACAATTTTTAGATCATTTACCCAGGTTTGGTTTGCATAGTTTGAGGGCTACAGTCAATTGATATTGATATTTTAAAAATGTCATTTTTAATAGAGAAATACACTTATTGGTCTTGGTTTTCACAGAAGAGTGGGTTTTGCTCCCTCAGAGCCTGTCCCCTTGTCAGCTTCAATTTATTTCAACCAAAATGATCATGTTCCCAGCTATGAACTCTACATTTATTTCGTAGATGCATAAAAGGCCAAGACCTTAGATTTTTTTTTTTCATCTATGTCATTGTGATTTTAAAAGAGCCTAGAGGATCAACAAGACCAAATTAAAATAAAAGAAGATAATTGTGCGTTCATTCACTTCTAGATCTTTGGATACTCAATTTCAATTTAAAATAAGCATGCATTAGTAAGCAAGTCAAGCTCAGAAACGTACAATAAACTATCTTTGTTAAGGTTGGCCACTCCATAGTTAATTTTTACCTTCATTAAAATATTCTAATCTATGTCTTTAAATATATAAAACATCAAAGTTTCATTCTACCACTACCATCTCAGAAAGAGATCAACTCTCAGTAAGACCCTTGCCATTTTCTTTCATCTTGTAGAGACCTGGGGATTTTAAGCCTGGTGTTAACTCTCAAGAATTTTAGAACTAATTGCTTAATGTTTTTATTGTGTTCTCTTCTCTAATTTAGTGCAATGTTTTATGAAGTTGTTAGAGACTGCAATCTTTGTATTACATTTTTGCTGTTACTAGTGACATATTTCTAGTGAAATTTCAAGCTGAAGAGAATAATTTATAATCTCCTTTATTTTGTTGATAACAACTTATTTCTGATGATCCTGTTAGAGGATATAAGATTCCTTCTGCACATATATAATATTGCAACGAAATATGTAGACTTCTTTTGTCTACTTATATTCAGTGAATATTCGCAGTTTGAGGTTGAATTTGTAAATTACTTTATGTCTGAACCAAAGGCATGTATGTATTGTTTTTAAACTGACTAAAATGCTGTGGAGTATTCTATGCCTATTGTGCTGAAGGCAATAACAAGCTTCCATGAACCCAAAGAGAATCAAAGTTCCCCTGAAACGCTCAGGTACCAGAAGGACTTGCCCTAAGCATCCTTCGGTGTAGGATATTTAGACACACCACTTTTCCTGTCCATGCCAAAAACTACCCTCTCACTGACAGTCATGAATGAACCCACTTTAATTCCTTCACAATATACAAGGAATTCAGGCAGCTCAACTGTGTGCTAAAGACTCCAATGGATATTTTGTGCAAATCCTGGTTTTCCCCAGATCCTCGGTTTACAGTGGGATTATCACACCGATTTACACTTCCTTAGGAAGTGCTGTTTCTTGGAAAGAGACTCCACTGAAAACTGCTCGTCTAGTTCCACTGTTAAGTGAAGAACCTGTTTATACATGATGACTAATTACAATTGATTAATATGTGAAGAGGACCTGATCTATGTGAGTGGCTAATTCCAAATCAGTTTAATCTAGAGAGAATGGAGCGGAGGAAAAGCTTCCTTCAAGCTGAGCTGAATGAGGGGCACAGAAAGCATATATGAAATTTGTGCTCTGCAGGACAGACTAATCTCAGTAGGTGAGTGCATTCTGCACTTTCCTCTGAAGTGTTCAAAATAAAACCTTCAAACACACAGCCCAAAATAACCTTCAGTCTCGGTGACAAAAATCACAAATACGCATGGCAAGAGTGGCAGCTGAGAGAAAGTTTTTACCAGGAGCAGATTAATATAACATTCTTGGGGTTTGCTGTTATCAGAGTAAATAGAAGCAGATGAGGATCCAAGAAGACCAGGCTGCAGATCTAACACTATCAGAAGGACATACTCCAGGAAATTGAGCAGTGTCATACAATTTCTTCTCTTTTAACTCAGTGCTTCCTCTGCTTTCCAGTCACCTCATCTATGTCTCTAATCTTAGCCAACTAACGTTAGTAACCTGGTGTTTCAGCTTGGATTTCTGCATCATTCCATGTACCCTTTTTTGGAGACAATGGTACAATTTGGTACAATTTTTGGAGACCTTTAACACAAAATTCTGATGGCTCAAAGCATACATCAAAAAAAAAAACAACAAAATCTTTGAGCTTTAGTTGATGCTGTCACAGTATGTTTTCTGCCTAGATCTGGATTTTCTTTGATAGAATAAAAGAAATGAAAACAGCTTGCATGCTAATCCAGTCTTATTTTCAGTTATGATGGGCATGTAGGAAGTTGCTGATGATGAATAAATAAAAGTATCATGCCAAGTAAATATTATTCATTTGTAGTCACATATGTACTGATGGGCACATCTTTGGGTTTCAAATATCATCCAGATGGAAAAACATCTGGAATTAAAAAAAAATTAGGCAGAGTGCAATATCTGAAAGTCTAATTATGGAACTTTTTTTCTGGGTCCAATAGTTCTGGGAAAAATCTGGAAAAAAGAAAGGGACAGGAGTGCAAACCACTGTAAGTCTATTGAGTTGTGCATGTGCTATATCAGATTGCATGCATAGTTTTTAAAAATCAACTTCAAGTTTTAAGATGCTGATATTTCCTTGTCTGGACTCTGAAGAGTATGATTAATAATGTAATATTTAAATTCCATTTAATTTCCACTTCCATTTTGGTGTGGTTGTCTCGTCCCTACACAGGAAGAATTTTTGAAATATTGAATTCTGAGTATAAATGGCTATTCGTGATTCTCAGGCTTTTTAATGAGCAAAATAAACATGCTTTGCATTGTCTTTTTTTCTTCTATATGTGACAGGTCATGTACTACTCCAAATGCTCTCATGTGGGCTCCACAAGTCATTTACTTAATGCCTAGTTAATAAAATGTCTGACAATTCCGATCTTTGACAAATACCATAAATATTAAATTATGTTGCTAATACATCAGTGTTTATCACCTGGTGTCCTAAAACAATGGTCATTTAATAAATCAACCTTTGCAATAGAAATTTTAGGTGTAAATGCCATCTCAATGTAATTTTTAGGGCTGTACTCACAGGTCTGTATAAACACTTCATCACAACAAATTAGACAATTTCCTTTGATTTTGTATCACCAAAATGGGGGATTGTACATACAGCTTCTGCAGACTTCAAAATATTTTCTACTGGTTTCCTTTCCATGAAGTAAACCAAAATTATATAAGAAATGAGGCCTCCAGTGTGAAAAACCTTTCTTTTCCTTACTGAAATGTCAATTCTTAATTTTCTTTATCTTTAGAAGTATATATTGTTAAATAATTTTTGACAACAGTAATGTGTTTGTTGGATCTTTCCATAATACTAAGCTGAACTATCACCATGTAAAAGCTATAAACCACCTCCAAGGAAAGCAGATATTTTTTACATAGATTTTTTGTGTTTCACACTATTGCAGCTTTGATGTCACCAAAAGATTGTATTTCACTGCTGTTACTTAGCTACCATGAATTACTGCTTTATAAAAAAGGAAAACATTAAAAGATTTTTAATTAAGAAAATTCGTGACAACATCGAGTTCCTCCAGCATTTAGCGCAATATCCTTTGCTTTTTATTTTAAAAGCTTAATTGAGAGCTATAAAAAATTCCCAGTTAAGAATTTAGAACTCCTCAGTTGTTACATGAGAGCCTTAAAATGCATTCCTATCAAAAGATTTCCCACCATAAAATAGCATGCTCAGAGACCAAAAAAAAAGAGATATTCCTCACAAGAACTCTCAGCTACAGAGCTTCATGGCTGGAATTTGTTCGGCCTGTTGGCCAGCTGTTGTCAATACCTGCAAGGTAAATATTGTCATAAATTGTCATAAATACCAAATTCTGAGTGAAGAGGAAGTGGGGCAGGATATATTTCTAGGAACAGGAGTAGGGGAGCACAATTCTCATATTTGTGGAATTCTCATACTTGTGAATTGTGGAATCAGCTTCTATTATTATGAAAGTTTCAAAAGGCTAAAAAGTGCCTCACAGAAAAAGAAAGCTTGATAAGAAATATATCTTTAAAAAATCCCTGCAGACCCTCACTATCAATGGGAGTTTTTTCTGTCTGTCTGTTCTTCACCTTGGAAATGCTTGGGTCTGTGCTTGTTTCAAGGATTTATGTACCTGCACTTAATGCTTATACAGTCTAGACACAGCAACATTTCTGAAGACACAGAATGCACTTACACATCCTTTTAAAGTGGAGTTAAGCTTCCCAGCTCATATTTGGTCCCGGACATAATTTTTCATTATAAAGTCTTGACAGAGGCTTGGTTTTGATTTGTCAGCAAATGTTGAATTCTCCATTATTTCAGCATTCCAGAGGAAAAGACAACGGGCATACTCATATCTTCAAATGGTGCCTAATTTGGGGTATACCAAATTTGGGGTATCTGGGTTCTGAGATCAAATAGTATTAGTCCTGATTTTCAGAATGCACCAGTCCTAATGACAACAACAGTAATACTGTTGATAATTTTAAAAGCTACCTTATGGATAAAGTGCAATACAAATACCCCACAGAACTAATTTCATATTTTAGAATCCAAATATCAGATCTAAATATCACTCCTAGTACATGGGATCAAATAGCTTATCTACTTAACACTGCACAGTTTCTTCTGCTGTAAAACCAGCAGAAAATGAACTCAACCTCAGAGACATTTAAAACACTTATTTTTTAATGGGAAAATTAGGTGTATGAAGTTAATTAAAAGAAAAGTATATTTCTCTAGTGCTACTGATTTCAAAAGTACTTTACAATGCTATCTCTCAGGTTAGTTATATTTTGTAATTTCTAAATAAGATATAAGATTAAGTGATTCAGTAGAAATATAACTGATTTTCTACCCAAAGCCACATAAACAGTATTTGGTTATAAAACTTTAACAGATCCATTTATGTACTAAATTATTTAAGCAAATGTAATGCTTCCAAATTGTATTGTTTTGCAAGGTTTCTCTTGGAACCTTTGCCATTTATCATACATGTACTTCTGTCTTTTTTCTACTCAGAAGCACAGCATGAAAAAACTTCATTTCACATTGAAACATCGCTATGTGGAACAGTGTGATGAAATGAGACACAGGAGGAGAGTTTGTGTTATACTCTGGTAAACAGTTGGTCTACAGGAAGGATTGCATTTTATGCTGTGACTGATATATCAATTGTGAGACTCAAAATATGACTGATCTGAAAAGGGGAGTTTTGTCTATGACAGACTGTATGCATGTGAAAGATTACAGGTAACATGCCTGTGCCTGCTGGGAGGTCACAACCTAAATCTCACCCAGGAGTTAATATAACTATGCAATACATTCTGGTAAAATTATATCTCAAATATACTTAATGCCACTCTTCTAAATAGAGCAATACAAACAAGGCCCCAAGCTTGTAGATAAGACCCTGAAGTTATTTACATGCTTTATGTGAATGAGCACTTCCAATAAGGATCTACAAGAAAAGCAGGTGTCTAAATGTTTGCAGG
Organism: Cettia cetti; assembly: GCA_013401135.1. Taxonomy (NCBI): domain Eukaryota; kingdom Metazoa; phylum Chordata; class Aves; order Passeriformes; family Sylviidae; genus Cettia; species Cettia cetti. Next base: position 90,964 of record VZUI01046967.1, read on the forward strand.
TTCACTACCAGCAGCTTTGTAGAGCAGGAAAGTACTGTCCATCTCTCACATGGGATTCCAAGAGCTGTGTGGTGTTTGTTAATGCATTAACACTGATCTGAAGCATTTCAGATTTTTAAAAAGCCAAAGACAAAATTGTAAAATATCATTTTAATAATGTACTAGATTAAATGAAGTGTGTTCAGGTTTATTTGAAAATGTGAATTGACCCCTTTGATACAGTTATGTACATTAATATTTTCCTTGGGTGTTGTTCTCATGATGTAATGCCTGGCCTTCCACACTGTCCCATGGAAAACACTGGCACTACTTCAAAAGCCAAGGCACAGGGTGGACCTGATCCAATTATGTACATAAGTATGTGTTTAGGCAACAATTTATTGCTGTGACGTGAATCATATGGCAGTAAGGATGAAAAAAGTCAAATATTTAGACACCAATATATTGCACTGAAGCATATAGCAGTAAGGATGAAGAAAGAAAAGTTTTTAGACACCTATCATGTGGTGAACTTTATATAAAAATATTTCTGCATCTCTTAGGATCACTCTGTGTGTGACAAATTGAAGATGAGTGGGGAGATAAATCTAGCATCATAACCTACATTTAAATGTAGAAACAACACACCAGTGTTCAAGTCTAAAGTAGTTCATGCTGTAAAGTGATGTTGTTTTGAATATGTGAGCCTTGAATCTACTCAAAGCTGCTCTGTTTCCTAAGCTCATTTACAGGAGTGTTTCTCATCATACATAAGCTGTGAAGAGATGGCTGGGAAAAAGTTTCATTGATTAAAAGGGAAATTTCTGAAACAATGTCAGTTAAAACTTCTCTCTCTGAAATTCAACTCTTCTCCTGTAACCAGCCATATTTGTCCACTGCAGCTCTATTATAATCAGTGGAAACATTCCCCTTGACTCCAGTGAACAGAAGATCAAGACGTACAAGTGGCCACAAGAGCAGCTCTTTGTCTCCTCAACAGTGGTTTTGAAATCTTTTGAAGTATAACACTGCTGCTTTAATCCTTTTCAAAGATGCACTCCTTTATTTTCTCAAAATTAGGAGAAATTCTAATAAATTTTTACAGTGGAAATTGCTTTACTTTTTAGTGCTTAATGAAAATGGTGAAAACGGATTTGGATCATTACTAGATATTTTTCAGAAATCAATAATGCCAACTGCTCTCTGTTTAATTCCAATATTCTTTTAATTGTTGTAACAGTATTGGAGCAGCACTGAAACATGTATTTTATGTATGTGAGTCTTAATATGGTTTCATGTCACAGAAGACGTCACTATGAGACTGGCCATAATGACAGCAAGAGATTCAAAAAGAAGAGTTTAATTAAATAATTACTAATAAAAGTGAGAGGCGACACATGAGGAAGACTGGTAGTTAATGCTGGGCCATCTGAGAAATGCTCCCCAGAGCTGAATATCTGGGGATTTATGGACATGGATTACCTGTTTCAGGATGGCACTGCTGACAGCAGCTCTCTGGAATGGTCAATGAACTGTCCTGGATCCTGGGGACACTGCC